>JAJEKB010021212.1:196951-255944 GCA_022393335.1 Macrotrachela quadricornifera
GTTCTTCCAATGTCCACTGAAGTGGACATTGGGGGGTAAAGGGTTAAGATCGATGACTTGTCTCATGAGTTGAATACTATCATGATTTAACCTGTAGGACACGCTACTGACCTTAAAAAATCAGACAAGCATAAAATATTTCCACTGATTTTTCAGATTTTTGAGGTGAGGTCAAAAATGATACCAGTTAGACTTACAAGTAGAGTCCTGCGGGAACGATATTTTTCTATTCCCGTTTCCCGTTCCCGTTCCCGCAAAAGAAAAATTGGTTCCCGTTCTCGTAAAATTTTATCGATTTTCGATCCCGCATTCCCGTGCCCCTAAGCATCTCCAAATTCCTATCCTTATTTTCTTTATTGTGTCTGATAAAATGTGCTGTCAGAATATACTAGCTTCTAGTAATGTCATACTTTGAACATTGATTCATAGTATATTATTATTATGTAATTCTTGTTTGTCGTGTTTTACATTAACCATATGTAAAATAGTTATTTAGTCATTAGAAATAAAAATCTATTTTTAAAATATCAGAACACATGAAAAACAAAGCAACATAATTTTCGTTGCAGGAACATCAATTTTATAATACTGTTCCCGTTCCCGTTCTCACGGGAAACGGGACGGGAAATCAAGGTAAAAATCGTTCCCGCAGGACTCTAATCAGTAGGTAGTTCAGTTATGTCTATGTTTGCAAATAACTATAGATCTTATATAAGCATGATTTGTTTGCTTTGTCCTCCTCCTCGTAAGCACATATAATTTGCATTTTATGTACATTTATCTTTTATATGTATTATAGCTAATGAAGAATATGAAACGGATATGATGCGGGAATTGCGATCAGGAACATATGATATAATTTTAATAGAAACAATTGAGCAATTGTACACGACAGCCAATGCATTATCAGTGAAAAAGGTTCATTTCCGTCGTCTATTAGCAAAAGAATATTTAGAATCGAGAGTGCCAATGTTGGATCAACACTAAAAGGGTAAGAGATCTGTTATTATGCAAATTATACATTTTTCTTTATTTGATACATAGTTCTTAAATTAGCCTTCGAAAATAATTATTCAAAGCTTAGTCAATATTACAAAAATTTGGCAGATCTGACATGTTCAGTGCTCATCGTTTGGGGTCGTCAAGATAAGGTAGATATGTATATCTACTATTCTGGCATAAAAAAATGATTATTTTCTAGTTATGCCCAGTTGGGACTACTGATTATTTTTGTAGCGTGATACCCAATGCAGAATTAGTCATTTTTGATGATTGTGGCCATCTCATCAGCAGCGACAAACCGAAAGAGACGGAAAATAGTCTTGAAAATTTGTGGAAAACTCATCATAATTGTCAAACGAGATTATAAAATTGAACTCGTTTTTAAATTCTATATTAAAACATTAATAAATTGTATAGGAGATATCACATCTTTTATGTTGAAAGAAAAGATTAGATTTATTTTATCATGATCATTTTCACTAGCATCAGTTTTGCTTATCTTCTATTGAAATCATGAATCAATAATGAATTTATAACATATAACGAAGAAACGTATGTAAATCTGTTAACTGCAACAAAATATTAACAGCATATTCTCGTGTGACTGTCAATAAAGATCAATTTACTACAAAATTGTTGACTTTATAAATTAGTATAGCCTTTGAGTTCAAGCATAACTCTATAAAACTAGCAAATATAAGTTTCTCTCATTCAACCAGATTGCATAAGTAGATGTATTAGATGCTTAAAAAGTGTACATTTCATTTAATATGAAATACTCGTGAGCACGCATTCCATCTAACAGTGCTACACCTAGGGAACTACAAAATGACTTTTTTCTGGTCCCGGTCCCGACCCCGATTCTATTGAAAATTTTGCATTAACTTTCGTACCATTCTATAAATGTAGTATCCTTTCTAAACTTCCATGTCCTTTTCCTTTTTAATAACATGAATGACTGTTTTTAAATAAGTGTTATTTAGAAATTTCAGCTGACTGCACTAGATGCAAAACTTATTGAACTAATATTTTAATTGTTGGACTTATGATTGAAGCATTTTTGCATGACTAAATCTAAGTTTTATATCAATTTCTGTATTTTGAACAACTACGGAGGTTTTTTTGAATAAAAATGAATAAAATAACAAAATTAAACTATCATTATTATTAGGTCATAGTAACAGGGCTGTCGCGACCGGGAGGGGGGGAACGGAGGAGTAATCCCCCAATCTTCGAAGATTTTGTTTTTTTAGTCGCAATTTTGTAAGAATTATTAAGAGATTTCTAAAAATTTTGCACGAATTTTTCAACAATGAAAACTCGCACAAAATATCGAGAGATTCAGATTATTCAACACAATATTGAGGCTTAATAAAGGAATTTTAACGAAATTGCTGATAAAAACAAGCGATTCTGGAAATCTTTAGTCCAAATAAAATAAAAATAATAATAAATTATAACTGAATTTTTGATGAAAAAATGACCGGGACCAGCTGAAAATTTTAGTCCCGTCTCGGTAAGAAACAAAATTTTGGTCCCAGTCCCGTCCTGGTGCCGGCGGGATCGGGACCTATTTGCAGTTCTCCACTAGAAAAACAGACACATAGATTAAATTACTTTCTAGATTAACTTTTGATAAGTAAAAATGTTTTCCTAAATGTATCAAGTGTAATTTCACTATTATAATAATCCGTAGTCAATTCTGTTATAAAGAAAAAGCGTTTTCTCTTGTCCTAAATAAAAGTTAGAGGATAATCAACAAATATAGTTGTTTCCTCTTCATACAGAGATAACTGTATTTTTAAAAAGCTCAATAAAAAGATTGAAATGTATAAAATTCAAGATGTAACAGATTTATTAAGAAAAATATCAGATTCATATCATAATTGTAAGCAAGTATTGTAACATAAAATGATCATGTTTCAAATGAAACCACAAAGAAAAATCATTATTTTCAGCTGCATCTTAGAATAGTTTCTTTTATAAAAAGCCGAGCCATATTATAGATTTCGGATATGAAAGATGTAATATTCCTCATCGAAGAAAATATCTTCATCGTAATTGTATTACTATCGTTCGACTCGTAAGACATTAAAATCAAAAGTTGTATATTATATTCATATCTGATTTCATTTTATCAAAGATATGATTGCACTTAATATTTTTTTTTTTACTATAAAAAGTAGACATAATGGAGACGTTACTTTTATTAGTAATTAACCAAAACGGAGACAAAAACAACATAACTATAGTTAACTAGATAATAGAAAAGAAGAAAAAAACGAACGATCACTCGACAAAAATGAGTATTTGTTCTTGTTTAGTAAAATAAAAAACAAGAAAAAAAAATGTTCTAATCAGCAATTCTTGCTCGTCGTTTTGAATCGTTCGTTAAATTAATATTATCAATATTTGTATTTGTTGTTTTTGTATTCATCGTATTCAATGACGATGAAGATGAAGATACTTTAACAGTTTGATCATTTGTTTGTGTAGAAGATAAAAGTGATGATGATGTTCTAACTAAATTAGGTAATAAAATTTCACGAATATATCCATATGATGATCGTATAAATGGAAGAATCTATAATAAAATAAATTTTTTTTTTTATCAGAAAATTACAATCTTAAAAAAACTTACTGTTTCATATTTAAATACTAATGCAATTATAAGTAAAGCAATAATAAATGCTGAATAAGAACCAGTAAGACCTGATTCACCATCATAAATTTTAAGCTAAATATAAGTATTTTTTTTTAAAAGAAGAAAAAAAATCAATAAAGTTTAACTTACACGTGGTTCAAAATTAAGTGTAAAGAATAAAAATGTTTGATTAGCTGTAAATGTTACTTCAGGTTGAATATACGTATAAACACTTGTTGATAATGGTGATTCAAGTCGAATAAAATAACTCTAAAAATAAATATTAATATTCTATTGATAGAATCATAGAAATCTCAAAAAAGAAACAGATTCATTTAATAGAGAATTTAATTCTTAAATTTGCAGAGATTAGTTATTATTTTTGTAAGAATAATCACGATACAAATAGATATGAATTACACATTTCTCTCAATTTCATCTTTAAGTTTTTTTAGAAAATTTTTCTATTTTAACATGAAATGACAACTTATATCATTTATAAACAGAATGTATAGAGCATAGCATACTCTTAACTAATTATTATGATGATAACTAAACTCTACAAGGATAAAAGAATAAAGTTTTCTAGACGATTTAATTCTCTATTGAATGAGTTGTTACATTCGACATTCGGAAAAACTTGTCTGTAAAAATGTATCATTCTCCATATAATAAATACTTACTTCATTATCAAATGGTATTGAATTAAAATAAGCAAAAGGTGAATTTGTTAATGTTACTGTTTGAATAGGACTTTCACGTTGTGATATTTTATATAATTTAATCTAAAAAATTTTCCAATAAAAAAAATAGACAAGAAAAAAAAGTTTACTTTAAGTTGATTAAGAAATGTTGATTGTGTTTGAACAAAAACATTAATATCAACATCAACTGGTCGTTTAATTGTATATAAATGAATATTATATAAATCTGAATCAATAATTTCAATAATTTTATTCATTGGTTCAATTTGTATAATTTCATTTTGTGTTGTATCACTTGGATTTGAACGATATTGTAAACGATAACGACAACCAGGATGAAGTGCACGTAAACGAAATTGTCCATTAATATCAGTTTTAGCTGATTCTTGTGTAACACTTTCACATTGTTCAATACCAATAGCATCAATAATTAAACCAAGTTCTGGTTCATTATTTATTGATGTTATTTGTCCATAACAACTAAATGCAATTCTTTCTGCTTGAAATTTTGATATAATTTCATCACCAGATTTTAATTCAATTTGTGCATCTTCTGGTTGAAATTTATATTCACGTAATTGTGGACGTAAATAATAATTTCCTGATTGTAAATCTTCAAATAAAACTTCTCCAGTACTATCTGTTGTTGCTGTACGTCGACGCATATTATTATTTGTTGATGATGTTAATAAAAGAAAAGCCCCATCAACATCTTTTATTTGTACAAGTATTGATGCTAATTTTTCCGAATTAAAATCATATAATGATGATGTTTTACGAGTAAATACATGACCTGGTTTTTTAATAATAACATGATATGAACGTGTATTTGTTAATGGACCAAATTGATAAGAACCATCAGCATTTGTCCATGAAGATTGAAGAAGAATCATAGATTTACCATCAATATCAATAGTTTGTTCATGTTGATTATCTGTTGAAATTGTATATAATGAAACATTTGCATCAGCAACAGATGGATATGTTAAACCATTTATAAAAAGACCACGTCGAGCAAGAAATTTAACTTGATTAGATTGACAATTATCTGATGAAATAGTTATTGTATTATGATCAGGTTCGAATAACCATAGATCTGATCGGGGAAATATTGAAAATTGTTCACCATTTCTATAGTCAATAAAAAGAAATTTTATTTTTGAAAAAAGAAATATATATTACTTTGCCCAAAATGAACCAGTCCATTTTGTTTTGTCTTTGTGTAAATCAAGTGTAAATTCATTATTTTGTTTTAAATTTCTAAATATAAAAATAAAAAGAGTAAAAACTAATGTGTGATAACACAACATCAATCATTATATAACTCATATAAAGACTAAATTAACAATCACAAAAATTATTTTTTTGTACCTTATTAATACTGAAAATATTGCTGTAGTTTGATCATCATTATCAGTTTGAATAAAAACAAAAACTTTATATTCAATTGGAATTAATTCAATAGGTGTTGATGATAAAGTTTTTGATGTATCATAAAAATATTTTTCATTTTCAAATTTCATACAACTTGATGGTATTAATTCATATAAACCATGATTAGGTAAACATATTTCATTTAAACCTGATACTAAATCAATTGAATTTGTATAACTATTTTCTTTTAATTGATTTATATTCTAAAAAAAATTTTGATTTAAAAAAAAAAGCATTTAAATAAAAACTTACTAAAATAACTTTATTTGATGTTTGAAGATTAATACGAAGTTGAAAACCAATTTGTTCAAATTTAATTGTTTTATTTGAATTTGATAAATCTACATCAATTTGAGATTCTTTCCAACAATATTTATCATTTTGTTTAGATTTTATTAATGTAGCTAAATAATACAAAATAATTTTTTAAATTTATATATATTTTTATTAAATAACCTGTATATTTTCCTGGTAAAAGATTATCTTGTTCAAAATGAATTTCATTTGTTTTACTTGGATTTTTAATTAAATCGATTTTATTAATAATACCAGAACGTGATACTAATTCTAATATTGGTAAATCATTTTGACAATCATCTAAAAATATAGAATTTATTTTGAATTTAGTTTTATATATATGTATAAATAATTACCAATACAATGAATAACACCATTAAGTTTTGCTTTAAGTTGAGAAAAATTTATTTGATCAATTGGTGAACCATGTGAAACATCAACATCGATTTCTTCGGGTGTTAAATGTACTCCAGAACGAATATCAGCTTCAGTTAATTCAGGCTAGATAAAATTTTTATTTTATAATGAAAATCTCTACAAATTTTATCAATTTAGTAAGTTCAAAATAAATTTTCAGTCTTAATCTAATACCGAAATATTATTTTTGTATTCACTAAAAGATCTCAAATTTTCCTTTTCATATTAAAGATAGAATTAAAATAATTAACATACAGAAAATATGTATACGCCTGGATTAACATAAATTGAATATTGTGTATTTGGTTCAACTTCAAATCGTTGAACTATCTTTTTTTCTGTATCAGTATATCGAATTATTTGCTTTCGTATAGATGAACATTGAACACGACCAGTAACACGAACTCTAAATATTTATTTTAGTTTGTTTTTTTTTTGTATTAATTAAATAAATGTTTTTTTTTTTACTTTTCTGGTAAAAGTATAAGTGATGTTGAAGTATCACCAATACCAATAAGACGATTAAGATTAATTGTATGTGTTAATTCTTTAAATGTATATCCATCTAATTCACCTTTTATTTTAATTGTACCTGTTGGACGAATATGTGTTAATTTAAATAAACCATTTGAATCTGTTTGACAACATGATTTTCCATCAATATGTATTTGAACATTTGATAATGGATTTAATTGATCCTTTAAATAGAAAAAATAAAAAATTAAGAAAATAAAATAAAAATAACAAACTGTTTTAGTTGATTTAACAACACGACCATGAAATGATATTGTTCCTGTTTCAAATGGTGTTTGAACAAGAAAATCTTTATGTGTAATTGTTAAAGCTTTTTGGTCTGGTATAAAAACAATTTCAAGTGTTGATGTTGAATATAATGGTAACTTTAAATTACAAAACAAAAAAAAATGAAAATTATCTATAATTATTGAATATATAAGAATACATACTACAATATAAAGACCAATAGGTACATCATCAAATATATATTCTCCTTTAGCATTAGTACGTGTTCGACAAACAAAATATTGTGCATTAACTGTTGGTGGTAAAAGAGATATTTCATTTTCATTCAATGGTCCATCATTTGAACATGTTGGAGATGGAAGATTATTTTCATTTGATGTTGTACGAAAAAGTAATATATCAATAGCAATTAATGGTGATGATTGATGTGTAACAGTTCCCTTTTAATATATAAATAAGAAAATTTTTATTGTATAATGAAAAATAAAATATTTACTTTAACTGTATAACCACGAACAACAATTGGATGTTCAATTTCCCAACGTTCTTTTGATAATTGTACATGTGATGTTGCCTATAATAATTGATTATATTTTTTCATTTTACTTTCTTTTTTTTTAAATCTAATTTACCGTTAAAAATTTCCAATGATCATGATTTCCTTTGACTGTATATTGTCCAGGTAGAACATCAAAAAATTCAAATCTAATAGAAATTAATAGATTATATTTGAAAAATTCGAAATATACAATAAACTGATTCAAAAAAGACTTTGTTCGATTTTGAAATAATTTGAAATTTTATTATACTTGTTTATTAAAGTTTTTAATCGGTAAAAATGTAAAATATTAGAGTAATATTCTTAAAAATCATTGATTAATAAAATGAGTAATACTTACGATCCATCTGCTTTTGATTTTGTTTCATTCAATTTTTTATCATCTTGATATAATGATAATGTTACACCGGCTGGTCCACCACCAATACTACTTGTACTACCTGCACTTATTACCTAAAAAATATATATGAGAAATTAATTATATTAGTATATATATTTTTTTTTAAAAATAATTAACTTACACGTCCCGCTAATCCAAAACCTTTAAAAACAAAATTAAGATCATGACTAAGTGTACATGGATCTGTTTCTCCATCAATATTTAATTCAATTTGTGATGGTTCAAAACTCCAACCTGATGGTGGAAGAAGTTTAAGAATATATTCACCATGTTCATACACCGGAATCATATAACTAATAAATAAAATATAATATAAATAATAGTTTAATAAAAATAGACTTACTATCCATTAATTGGAGCAGCTTCTGTTGTATAAATTGGAATGCCATCTTTCGTAATTAATTGTATCTAAAGAAAAATAATTTTTAATTTTTTGTTTTTATATAAAAAATAAAACTATTTACTCGAACAACTTTATAATTAATATCTGTTTCAGATTTAATAAAACCACCACAACCAATTACATCGGAATTTTGTTGAGTTTTTCCATAAGAAAAACAGATTAAAAACAAAATCACAAATCTTAACATTATTTTTCTTAAAAATAACGTGTAAAAAAAAAGTGATATCAGAATAAAATTTAATGATTGGAGTATTAGTTACCATAAATGTTGTTCGAGTAACCTCGATTATATGAATTACTATTGCCCTCTATCATATTATTAATAAAAACAATCTTTTCTTTTTCCCTAGTATAAGACTACAAAAAAAAGTGTTCTGTTTCTATTTTATCTATGTTCGTCGTTTGATAAATATTTTTAATAGAAAAAGATTTAAAAAAACAGAAGGATAAAAAGATTTGATATTTAAAATATTTTATATGTTACTTTAAATGCATGTAAATTATAGAAGATTTTGTAGTACATGATATTTAGTAAAATATCAAAATATTTTTCTCAAAATTAACTATAATTGATAAACATTCAATCTTTTTTTAAAATATGTGTGAATCAATTGATGTTATACATTTTCGATAAATCATCTATCCAGGTATGTTCTTCGAGATATTCTGTTTTGATTGATGTTATTCTATTAGTCATTTTTGTAACGCATGACTAGGTTTATTTGATAATTACTGGCAATCATATGCATTTGCGGTAATATATAAATATTATTCTTATGTTTTCATTTGATTCTAAAGGTTATTTAACAAAATATTTAAATGAAAGGTTATTAGTATTTTATCAGTTATCGATGTCGATAAGATACATTATGTAGGTTAAATAGAACAAAAAAGGAAAAAGATTCTGTTATTGATGTAAATATGTATGCATTGAAGAGTATTATTTTGCCCTTTTTTTTCTTCTTCTTTTAACCTTTTTCCAATATCTAGTGAATTATGTGAAATGTATTCATTTTGAATTAGTTGAACAGGAAAAAAAAGAAAACTTATAATAAATATTATCAGTATTTTGTTTTTTTCTTTTTAGACCAAATTACATTTATATTTAACTAGTAGATCAAATTGTTGTTGTTTTTTTTGAGTACGTTTATCTAGTCATTTATTTTCATTATGTTCTTTATTGAAAAAATTAATAATTGGAATTATTGGCAGTTTATTATAAGTGATTATTTATCTATACAAAAGAATAAAACAAATTTAGTGACTAAATTTATTTAATATTAGTAATTCCTCTTATACGCATTCGTTCTTTCTTTCCTGTTTCTTTTTTTTTGTAAATTAGGTTAATTCATTTTCTTTTTTTTCTTCTTTTTTGTTTTTATTTCTATTGATTAATTGATTTAACTTTCTCGCATTTGTGTGATAATAATAATTGATTTCTTATCATTTGTTTTTTTTTTTGTCCTATAAAATGTATTTTTTCCACATAAGTATTTTAACTTTAATGATAATTAATATTGAAACATTGTCAATACAATATAAATCAGAAAAGGTAAAATTAAATTATTTTTTTCATTAGAAATATTTTCATTAATTACTTTATTTTTGAAAGATATTACGACGACAAATTTCAGAAATAGATAATGGTGATAAAGAAAAATTTCATACAGCCGATAAACATCATTTACCATCGAAACATTCGGAAACTTATTTACTTACCATGCTTCCCGTAGCTAAAGGTAATCAAATATTTAATGGTCATGGAGAACAAGAATGGGAAATACAAAGAAATACTGATACAAAATTTGCTATCTATGGTAATTATTTTAAAAAAGATAAAATAATAATCTATTTTGTTTTTTATTATTTTAAGGTGAAAATCTTGATGGTGCTCAATTATCATTTACAACACATTCTCAATCATGTGAATGGGATCGTAAAGATAAAATATATATACTAAATGTAGATGAATTTGATCCACATGAACGCATGAGCGAACGTGCTTTTATTGTTCTTAATTTACCATATTATAATTCAACTTTATATATGTGTTTAACACCAGCAAATTCTAATGAAGTATTTCATCAAGGAAATCGGTTAATATGATTTATTTATTTTTTTCGTTTTATTTGATTAAGTTTCTTTTTATTTTTATCTATAGATCTGCATTAAAAATTCGAGTTACTCGTCGAGCATTACCTATTTGGACAACAATACTTTGTTTAATATGTCTTTTAGCATTATCAGGCCTTTTTTCTGGTTTAAATCTTGGTTTAATGTCATTAACACCACATGATTTACTTCTTATACAAGAAGCTGGTACAACAAATGATCGTAAATATGCTAAAAGAATATATCCAGTACGTAAACGTGGTAATTATCTATTATGTACAATTTTATTGGGAAATGTTTTGGTTAATTCAACAACAACAATATTACTTGATACATTAATAAGTGGTGCATTAGCTGTAGCTAGTGCAACATTAGCAATTGTTATTTTTGGTGAAATTATTCCTCAAGCTATATGTTCACGACATGGTCTTAAAATTGGTTCACAAACACTTTTATTAACAAAATTTTTTATGTTTATAACATTACCAATTTCATTTCCATTAAGTAAATTACTTGATATTATACTAGGTAATATATTTATTTATTAAAGATATAACAGAATTTAAGATTTTTCTTTAATTTAAGGTGAAGAAGTTGGTGCACGTTATACACGTGATCAAATGAGTGCTTTATTAAAACATACAACAAACACTGATATTGAAGATGGTGAAAAGATTATGATGACTGGTGTACTTGGTTTAAAAGAAAAAAAAATACGTGGTGTTATGACAAATTTAGAAGATGTTTTTATGCTTGAAGCAAATCGTATTGTTGATGATGAACTTGTTTTACATGTTTATGGTTATGGTTATTCAAGAATACCTGTTTATGAAGGAGAAAAGTTTGTTTGTTTTTTTTTCTATTAAAAATAACATAGAAATTTTCTTTATTATTATATAGAAATAATATAATTGGTCTTGTATATGCACGTGATTTTGCTTTACCTGATACTGATTCAGGAAAATTTGCTGTAAGAAATATAATGAATTTTTGTAAACATCGTTATGGAACATCAATTACACCAGACGATTCTAGTTATGATGTATTTAATTTATTTAAAAAAGGTTAATTATAGTAAAAGCAAAAAAAAAAAGAAATATTTAATTAAATATTTTTCTCATTGATTTTTTTTAGAACAATATCATTTAGGTGTTGTTGTTGAATATGATAATACTAGTGAAACAGATCCGAAGGCAAGAGCTGTTGGTATTGTTACATTAGAAGATATTATTGAAGAAATGATTCAAGAAGAAATTATTGATGAAACAGATGTATTTAGTAAGTACAATGAAATATATATGAAATTGAAGATGAGAATAAAGACAATTCATAGTGAACTTCCTTCATGAAAAAAAAGCTCTATTATGATTGTTCAAATCCCTTGATTCTTGCTTTCTTATTGATGCTGAGATCGACATCAGGGATTTTTCTTTAACTATTACAAAGCCTCGTTAAACATATTATAAGAAAAAAATTCTTAGAATTGACCTGATATCTCGATTTCAGTAAGGAAACACGACTCATTAAGTTCTCGCTTAGGAAAGGAGTTTTATTCAGTAATATAAGACAATTTGAAAAAAAAATATTATTATTTTAGCTGACAATCGTCGTAAAGTTCGCAATGTTCTTTCTCAAGCACAAGATTTTTCAGTTTTTATTCGTCACAATGCAAGTGAAGAAACAAGTAAAATTTCAGCACAAATGAAAGTAGCTGTTTTTCAATTCTTATCAACAAGTAAAATTCTTTTTTATAATTAAATCATTTTCTAAATATATATATATGTAGGTATTGAATCTTTTCAAGAAAAATATATTTCTTCTTCTGTATTAAGTCGTTTGTTAACTGTTGATTTATATAAAGAATATGAATATGATGAAGATGAAGGTAAAAATGGAAAAATGACATATATATATGAATATGGTAAACCAGCTGATTATTTTGTACTTATTATTAATGGTAATGCAGAACTAGAAACAGGAAAAGAAAAAATCGTTAGTGAAATTGGTTCATTTTATTATTTTGGTGTTAGTGCACTCTATGTAAGATAATATTTTTTTAAAAAAATCAATAAAAAGAAAAAATTTTCTTTATTTCTTTAGAATCCTGATGAAAAAATTGAAGATCTTATTCGTTCAAAAGCTAATAAATTTCGTCCATTTATACCTGATTTTAGTTTACGTATTAGTGAAGATGTACAAATTTTACGTATTCGTCGTGTTCATTGGTTAGCTGCTGTACGTGCAACATATTATGAAAAAAAACAAATAACTAGTGGTAATACACCAATGGTAGATTCAGATGGTGAACAAGTTGATATATTAATGCAAGAATTAGAAAAAGTTGGTCATATTAAACCATTAAATATTACCGATAATCTATTAGGAGAAATTCGACGTGAACGAACACCATCATTAGCATTAACAATTGCATCAGATAGTGGTATTGAAAAAGAAAAATTATTAATTCAACATCAAGCATTACGTAATTTATCTCATTCAAGTAAATTAACATCAGATAGTCCAATGAATTCTGGTAGAAATACACCAACATTTACTGAAAAATATCGACGACATATGTTTCGTTCAGTTACATCAACATCACCACCACCATCACTTGATAATGATAATTCACCATCAAGAAATCATTCAATGAGTTAATATTTTATATTTCAATATTTATACGTATGTGTGTGTATATATATATAGAACAGTATGTGGAATGGAATTCTATATTTTTGTTTTTGTAGAAGTTTTTTTTTTTTTTGTTGAATTTGTTCGATAGAAAAAAAAAAGATATCCTTTTCTTTTCATTTTTCTGCCATTAAATTACTTTAATTATATTAAGTATTTATATTTCTATGTCTAATAATTTTATTTTTTTTAAAATAAATTCTTTTTATATATCATATATAATTAGATTTCATTAAATTCATATTCTTCTAAATTCTATTCAATATCTATTGGATTAGAAAGATTAAAGCAAGGCCATGGTAATAAGACTAAATACATCCAATGAGAACTTTCTTCTTTAGTTATGTACGTATAGTATTTTTTTTTCGTCAAGGATAAAAAGGAAAAAGAACATAAGTATTATATAACCATACCGAACTATCTATCATACTTGATTATTACATTAAGAATGGAGTCAACAATTACACATACACGTTTATTTCAATATGCTAAAAAAGAAACAACACCATTTCGTTTATTTATTCAAAAATTTAAACATGATTGGTCATTAGTTTTTTCTGGTATGTTAGCATTTAATTTATTAGTTACACTTTTACCAATGGCTATAACATTATTTGGTATACTTGGTTTTGTTCTTAATGATCATCCTGATTTACGAAATCGTATTAAAAATCAAATAATAAATGCATTTCCACCAAAAGCTAATGATGGTTTACGTGAAATAATGAATATGGCATTTAGAAAATTATATGAAGATGCTGGAGTTATATTAGGATTAGGAATATTATTTGCTATTATTGGTAGTTCAAGATTATTTGTTGCTCTTGATAGATGTTTAACAATAATTTATCGTATTGAAGAACGAAAATTTTTAAAAAAATATCTTTTAGCTATTGGAATGCTTTTTCTTTTTCTTATTATTATACCATTAATGTTAGCTGCATCATCAACTCCATCATTACTTCTTGATATTATACCAAATGCTGGTGGTCGTTTTGGTACATATATAGCTGGTTTAATAATAAGTTTATTTTTTACATTTGTTTTATTTGAATTAATTTATTTATTAATACCAAATAAAAAAATGACATTAAAACAAACATGGTGTGGATCAATTGTTGCTGCTGGTTGTTTACAATTATTTATGATACTTTTTCCGCTTTATGTAAAAAAATGTATGTCAAGTTATACAGGACAAATTGGTTTTGCAATTATTTTACTTTTATTTCTTTTTTATGCTTCTGTTATATTTATATTAGGTGCACAAATTAATGCTTTCTTTTTTGAACATATTCAACCATTACCTGTTCCACTTGGAACATTTGTTAGTACACTTGCAAATGAATATCATGAAAAAGAAGGTAGACAACCATTGAATATTTAAGAATTCTTTGGTTCTTTTTTTTTCATTTGATATAAAAGAAAATTGAATAAATCTCTTTATATTATAATGATATAATTAAATAAATAAATATCATTTAGTTATTGATAATTATTTTCATTTGTATATTTATGATAAGAAATACAAATGTATATTATTTATTTGTTGTCTACATAGATAAATTTAATAGAGATAATATTCTTTCAGTAAAAATTTTATTTTCTTTATTAAATGGTTTTATTATTTAGTTTTATATAATATAATTTCTATCAATGAAAATATATAAATTCATGAAAAGAATTTCATAATAGATTTAATCTTTATAGATATTCAAATATCTAATTTATATTTATCAAACTAAAACAATGCAATAGACAGTTTAGAAGATTCTTATCTAAAAATTGACTTTTTTAAAATAATTTTGCACAATTTATCGAGGTTTTTTTTAGTCATTATATATACATTAATATCTAAGATCAATATGGAGAATATTTGGTCACTATGATCTTAGCGATGTACCTGTTCCGAGCAGTATAACTTATTAAAAAAAACTAATAATTAAAAAATATGTTTCATACTAAAGAAAGTGTCTTAAAGTCACTTTACTGCTTCTTTACATTACGTTTTGAAGAATTGTTTTAAGCTTTTGCATAGAAAAAACTTCGTTGCTACAGTTATAAAAATTAATTAATATGACAAGTGTACAGACCTGCCTAGCATCATGAAGAGACCTTTCTAAAATAAGAGCATATTGAATAAAACTTTCACTCCACCTATACACTTTTTTTCCAGAAATTTCAACAGATTCTTATCATAGAAGAACATATTCGAGAACATTAAATATATTCAACTTCAAGCTAAAGCTGTTTTAGAAGAACTTGAAAGATTTTCGGATAATTATCTTCTTCCGATTAACGTTGTAAAAACAAAGACATTGCTGGTCCATAGCGCGGTGGTAGTGCCAAAACCCGAAATCAAATATAAAGGAGTTCCGATCGAATATGTTACCACTTTTAAATGTTTAGGCGTTCATATTGGGACAAAGCTAGGTTGGGGTAAATTTATAGACGATAGATTGAAAAAGGTAAGGCAGTCTTATTGTGGTCTGAGAAAAATATTTCATACAATTCCAAAAAATGAAACAAAAATAAGAAGAAAAATATTTCTAGCCTTCTCTCTTCCCCAATTCATATGGCTCATTTTTTGCTTTTTCTTTTTTGCCGATAAACAAAAAGAAAAAATTGAACACATTTTTGGTACTGGTTTAAGGCCAGTGTATTCACTTTGGGGGTACGATGATATAGCAACTCTTCCTTTAAGTCATGAATTTTCGTTACGTGACTATCTATATTAATATTGGTTAAAGCTTCAAAAACATATAGACGTAGCTGCTGAAGCAGACGCATATAGACAAACTTTAACAGCCTACTTCATTGCTAAGTCTCCCTGTGAAACATATTACCCAAGTATAGCCTTCGATCAAAATAGTATTTTTCCTAAAAGATTAGCGGAACGTATATAACTTTCGTATCTCGATGTAATATCTTTCATTAATATACACAAACCGCAGTACGGATATTATAAAAAATCAAGCTCAACTTTGGAACTTTTTGTTTTAAAATATTTTCCTAAAAAACCACCTTGAATAAGAATATGAGGATACGGATAGGTAGATAGTGAGTGATCGATTAGAAGCTAACAGAACACGACAGTTCACTGAATGCTTTTTACCCCTATTGATTACTATCAGTTTTCCCTCTTATTTTTCCCCTCTACTCTTTCAAATTTTTTTTCCGCATGTGTGTACCAACCAGTGTTCTTGAAAATTGTTAACCTTTTAATGGAACAATAAAAATAAAATGAATGTTAAAAAAAAATAGAAGAACATATTTATCCTTAAGAAATAAAATATTTTCGAAGACTTACATCGATCTGTATGCTATGAAATATAACTCATATATACGAATGTAAAGTTTTTATTTCAAAAAGATACATAAGTGCACATCAAAGTTTATGAAAAACATATATTCAATGACTTCTTTTATTAACTGTTTTTTAATAGGTGATTATATTTGTTTGAATTAATTGTAAACTAATAATAGTGCTTTTATAAATTGAATCAAATTTTAAGATTTATTGTCTGTATTTTAGCAGAATAAACTTATTTATTAAAGGTATACATAATGAAAATCTCAGGGTTTACTAATATGTTGATGGCTTTACTAGAATGATGGTATGAAATATTTCTTTTTATTCTTATAGAAAATAAAAAAAGATAGAAAGACTATTTATTCTTGAATATATTTTGTTAATCATTTTCATTTTTATTTTATTCATTTCGATTAGCAAAAATAAAACATTCAAGAACAAAAAAAAAAAGTTTTTTTATTCAAATTTTGACACCTATATTCAATGTTCTTTTATTGTTACATGTAAATTGTTTTTCATTTTAGTTATGTTGATTATGCATAATAGGAAAAAGTTGACGTCCTCTATATGGACGATGATTATATCGTCCTAAAAGATACTTGAATCCATCTGGTAATGCATTACGTTTAAAAAAATCATTGCCTGATAATGAATCCAAACTCTATATTTATTAATAAAAAAAAAAAGAATTTTATTAATTTTTTTTTCCTAATAATATATTAATACCTTTTTGAAAAAATCATTTCCGCCTAATGAATCTAAACTCTATAAATAAAGAAATGAGATATGAAAATTTTTTTTTTGTTACTGATAAAATCAATACTTTTTTGAAGAAATCTGAACCCGATAAGGAATCTAATGTACGCTTCTAAATTTTAAAGAAAATTATTAATTAAATCAAAAAATAAAATAAATAAAATCATTTACTTCTTCTTCACGTTTAAAAAAATCATTGCCTGACAATGAATCAAGACTCTAAATATAATTAAATAATTATTTTCATCTATACATACATATATTTATCATTTTCTATATTTACTTTCTTAAAAAAATCTGAACCAGAAAGAGAATCAAGTGTTCGTTTCTATACATATTAAATAATAAATATTCATACAAAAAAATCAAATCATATCACAATTTACTTCATTTTCTCGTTTGAAAAAATCATTGCCCGAAAGACTATCAAGGCTCTAAATATCAATGAATATATACAAATAATATCTTTATAAAAAAAAGTTTACTTTTTTAAAAAAATCAGAACCAGATAATGAATCAAGTGTACGTTTCTACAAAAAAAAATAAAATACATGAATATTATGAAAATAATTTTAATAAATATTTACTTCTTCTTCACCCATAACACCTATTTGACAGATAGCAGCAATAATGAAAATAACAATCATCGTCGACATAGTAGCAGTAGATATTATTTAATCTGTCTAAAAAACAAATTCTTAAATTTTCTATATAAAACAATTGTCAATTGGTATTGGTTGGTCCTCGATTTATATATATATATATATATCATGAATTTTCTTCTCGTTTTTTTCCGATCGGATTTTTTTAGAAAAAAAAACAAGAAAGAAAAGAAAGAAAATAAAACATTTCTCTTTCTATCTATCTTAATTATATTTTATACAATTAAATTATTTCTCATTGAAAAAAAACTTCTAGTTTATATAATTCATATAATAATTTTATTCTTAAAAAAAAATAATTAAATCAATATTAAAAATCAAAGGTAATCATAATCTTTAAATATTTTAAGAAAATAGTATTAATAAGAATATTCTAATATTTCTAAAATAACATCATCAAATAATCGATTTAAATAAGAATTGATTATTATTTATCGTTTAGATTTATTTATATCATATACATTATTATTCTATTTAGTAGATCATTTTTACTAAATAGATCAATTAATATTTAAAAAACAACTATATCTATTTTCTTTTCAAACGATCAACGAATGCGTGCAATTATCATTTAAAAATGCATTAAAAATAAATAAATAACATCCACATACATTATTATTTCTATGATACTCTATATCTCGACAGGAAATGAATAGAAACATTAATGTAGATTCTAAGTATTTTATTGTTATTCAGATATAGAAGAGTATTCTATTGCTAAAACGATCAGTAAATATATATATATATAAGACAAAAATAAAGTGGGGTTTTTATTTTTATTATTCTTTATGATAACATAGAATTAAATTGATGAAGAAAATTTTTTATTGCAAAAATTTGATTTTATAAAAAAAATCTTTAATCGAATTTTCAACAGAATAAAATCAAGAAAATTTTTGCTACTACTACGTAAACTTAATATTAGCCTCATTACATATAGTCTGTGTTTCTAATACGAACAGGTGTTTTTTTTTAGAGAGATTGATAGTATAGACTTTTTCTTGTATAAAAATGTTTGCTGAATGGTATCATGCAAAAATCATTTAATTATCTTGAAAATTAATTGAGTAATACGCTATAGTTTGCGACTAATTGAATTTGTTCGAATAAGAAGCACTATTCCTAATGAGAACAACAAGTCAAAAAAAATATTCTTTGATTGATAGCGTGTATTACCCTCCAATAGTTCAAAACAGAATTTTTACTTTTTATTAATAACTAGAATTTCAAGCTAATATTAATTAATAGAAGAACGATATTACGTAAACCATACGAATTCAGACTGATTTAAATTATTAAAATTTGTAGTGCGAGAAGTCAACAATTATTATTAAAAATCAAATAAACTTAGATTTAATAGAATAAAATTTATGATTTATTTATTTTCATGTAACTTTAAAATGTTGGAAATAATTGTCAGACACAAAGCCATTTGAGCACTTGTATCCGTATTTAATGTAAAAAGAAAATCTTGACAAAGAAAAATAGAATAATTATTCAAAGAAAGATAACAATATAAAATTCCTGTTATTTACAAGAATGTAGTTGATTTCATTCATATCATTGAAAAGGAGAGAAATAAATAAATAAATCAATAATTCGTTTACTAGTGAATATCAAGTTTTTACGTATATATATACCCAAATTAAGAAGAAAAAATTTTTGTTTCAGAAATATATTGAAATAGCAAAAATATTCTTTATTGTCTCTAGTGTTTTAGATAATCTGATGCCATTGTTAGAAACATTTTCTTGACTTGTTGTTCTTATCAAGGATAATACTTCTAATTCGAACAAATTCAATTAGTCGCAAACTACTGAGTAATATTCAATTCATTTTTCACATAATTGAATGATTTTTACATGATTCGATTCAGTACATATTTCTGTATTCGAAACTGCAACATTTTTTTTAGCAAAATATTCATACAGATTTAACAAAATGTTTATTATTTATTTAACGAATATCCAAATGTTGGACAGCATCGGATATCTGTTCTAACGAAAAAACACAGCAAATATTTACATTTTATGAATGAAAATTGCATGAGTTTAGTTTCCATCAATGTAATTTCATGAAAATATTAGATGAAATCTCATTCATTTGTACAGCATCAAAATATGTATGATTATGTACTCCTCGTCTTTGTACAACGAAAAAGTGTATAGATGAAAGGATTAATCAATAGAAAACAGAATCAATTTTTAAAGGTAGATAAATAAATATGTACATACATGAATTGATTTATTTCAATATTTTACTGCACATCATTTTCATTGAAAATGTCTTTTTGTGACAAACACTGTAGTCTTCATTTCATTTTTATGCTCTTCTTCATAATTGGTATTGTCAAATAACATTTACAAACTCCTTTTTTTTGGAAAAATTTTTAATCATTTATTGTAGTAACTTCAGTCGATTCAATAGAAATTCGTGTAGAAAATAAAGGTGGATATATGGCTCGTGTTCTTGTTCGTTATCACGATTCCAAAGGACAAGAACAATTACGTAATTCTGGCAGTTTTTCAGCATTTCGATCAGCAATAATTACTATTGAAAATAATATTAAATCAATTGAAATTGAAGTACAAATGTATGTATTCTTCAATTCATTACGTACCATATTTAAAACAATTAATCCATGTCCACATACGAGATGTTTTGTTGTTTGGGGAACAGTTTTTAAAGCAGACTATGGTGAAATTTGTTGTCAGCAATAATTCATTTTACAAATAAATCGATTTATAATCTTTTTAATAAGCATTCCTTTTGTACGGAATATAATAAATTACAATTATTCTAAAATAAACGATCAGACGAATATGAAATAAAAATTAGATCGGATTACTTCTAAAGTATACAATGAATAATGATTAACAAAACTATCTTTATCAAACATTTCTTCCTTCATATTCACCAATGATTGATACAGATGGATGCAGAATCTATTCTTTATTAGTAAAATAAATTACTTAGAACAATCCAAAAGTAGTGAGGAAGATTCCTAATTTCATTAACTAAAGGTTTAAAAGAATTTTCTTTTTTAACAATAGATAGAACGTGTTTCGGTCTATTTTTCTATACTATTCTATAATTTCTCACCTTCTACTAAGTTAGTGAAATATCCAGACAAAGGTTTTTTGCATACAACTCTCGGATAGTAGAGGCTGTATTCTTCTTCTTATCATTTCTTGCAATCTTCTTCCATATATTTTACTGTGTAACAAAATCAATGAAAAAGAAAAGAAAACAGAAATAGACACAAATTAGTAATTATTTCACTAAATGTTCAAAGTAATCACCATCATTATCTACACACAACTGCATCCTTTCGATCCATTTTTTGAAGGTCTTTTTGTATTCGTCTCGATTCAAGGAGTTCATGAAGTCGATTACAGCATCATGCAATGATTCTGAATCATTTTGATCGATCAGATTGTCTTTGATCAAGTTGAATAAGCAGAAGTCACAAGGTGACAAATCTGGAGAATTAGATGGATTTGGTATTATTGTAAGTCCTTCGAATTCAAGATAATCCGATACATCTTTATGCACATGTGATCTACCATTGTCATGATGAATTTTGATACTACGAGTCCTATACGAAGATCTTTAACGTTTGATCTCGTCGATCAGAGGTCATAAACATTGGTTGATGTAAGAATGATGGTCAATAATCTGATCACGTTTGATACGATGGATTAACATAGATCCGATCGATTTGAAAAAGATCGAAAATATAGTTTTTGGTACAGCTCGCTAAAGATCGATAAGATCATTATGTATGTAACGTGCGTTTATCTTCCGAAACTTTAAATGATCACCGATTTTTCGTTGAACAGTCCCATAACTCGAATCAGTTCGATATTTTCAGTTGTTGTTTTAGTAATAGGTCTACCAGGTCGCGCTTTATCTTCAATTTCTTCCCGACCTTCACGAAAAAATTTTGACTATTATTCGACCGTGCTCAAATCAGGAATTTCATCACCATAAACAAAATTCAATTCATCATGGATAACCCTTGCTGAAATACCAAGTGCAGTACGCACTTTTATGTGAAAGTGGAGGTTTTCAGTAGTCATCTAAAGTCAGAGAGGAGAGAAAAAAAGAAAATATACGATGATCCGTAATAATGCAGTGAATAACACAGGCACATTCCTTCTTATGTGTATATGAAAGCACGTTATAAGAAATGATAAGTAGAAGAAAATAAAACTAGACTGCCACTCAAGCACAGCTTGAGTAGAAAAAAAGGTGACTGATTGCAGATGCTTCGTAATGCTAAAGCACCGTTAATCAAGCTTGTTTAGAATGGATTATAAAGATTAATTCCAGTTCACTCTACTGAAAAACATCTATAATCGTTAGATACCTCTAAAAATTTAACATAAATGTGATGTATCATGCTGAATAAAGTGAAAGCAGTAATGGATCTAACGTGATTGATGAAATTCTTGTTAATACTTGCTGCCTTTTAATTAAGATGAAATCAAACATTGTAGATATGCACAATATATCGAAGCGCTTATTTATGTTATTCATTGAGGTAAAGCGAGTGATTCGATGCATGATAAATAGATTATTGTTTATATGAAAGGTATTTATTCGTATTTGAAAATCGTCTGCTAGGAAAAAAAGAAAGAGAGAAAGAAAAAACTGACATTATTAGCTGTTGCTTCGAAACAACAACGATCTATATGAACATTGTAATATTAGTTGATGGCGTGCTTTATGAATTTTTCAATACTAGTGTCTTTTTAAGTCTTTAAACATTTCGACAGAGTTTGTGTGTATTTTGTTTAGCTATTATATCATTGGCTGACATTGAGTTGTTATTGATTTGTCTACTAATAGGCATTTTAATCAATTGATTTCTCGTCGACTGGACAGTACCATCTATCTTTTAATGTAACCTCCAATTTTTCTTTATTCAATGATGTTTAATGATAAGCTTCTGCTGAATTTGTTTGGTGACCATGGATCAATAACTAACTACTTGTTCTAAACTGCGTTGACAGCAGTGGAATAATATTAAAGTGGCCCATAATCTCACTGCAATGATTATTTTTATTTAGTTTCTCCATGGGATTCAATTCTCAGTCTAGTCAAGGTTATATTTTCACTCTTATAGGCTTTACTTTTATAGTCATCATCATCTGTTCGGATTCTTAATCTATTACAAAGTGCAACAATTGACTTATCGATCATTGCCTCTTATTCGACGTGAATGCCACAAAGAACTGACAATGAATGCGAAGTCCTTAGGCTTGGGAAGGTTCATATGTTTATATCATAGCCATCACTATGTGATAAATTTTGAGCCTTCCCTAAATTTGAATCGTTCCGCCGTCTCTGTGGTGAAATTAAAGCGGAGTAGCTATATAAGAGTGATGTCCTGTGCAAATAGAACAACGTTCATGTATTTGTTGTCGTACAGTATGCTTTTTCATCTATGACCAGTTGCCATGGTGTATTATTAAGTTTGAGCTGTATTTCAGTATACCATTCTCATCGTTAATCTACTGATATGTCTTGATAAAATCTTGTCAACTGCCTAGAGTAGGATCTCACAGGAATCCGATAAAATCTTACTGAATCTGACTCTAGGATTGATTCATGTGGGTTTTTTACGACGAAATTATGTTTCTATGTTAAAATAAATATTATCAGGTCATCTTTGTATCATTGACTTTAAAGCAATCAAGAATACATAGAGACACATTCCAGTTAGGATATGTCTATCATGTATTAGATCAAATATTATCGGATGTGCAAACCATTCGTTTTCTTTGAGACTGTTATAGATAAGATAAAAACATTTAGAATTTTACATAAAGATAGAAGCTCAACAGAGAATATTACAAAGAACAGGACGAATACACTTATCCGGCTCCTCTTTCATATTATTCCTTATCTTCATCCTCAATTATCATATCTCAATAATCAAACTTATGATTAAATTACAAAAATTTTTATTTTTAATAAATTTCTCTTTTTTTTCTATATACAAAAATAGGTTTATGTTCTATAATTTGATCTTGGTTCTTGTAATTCAATTTCATAATAAAAATCATCTTTTTTAGTAACATTTACAACTTTAAATATACTATCACACATAATTAATATTTCTTCTTCTTGTGAAAATTCAGAAATATTTCTTATATTTAATGCTGTATGACGTTGACGAATTTTAAATATCATCATAACTGACAATTTTTTTTCATTATCATTATCTTGAATATATTCTTCAGCAATTTGACGATCTCGAGTTGTTGAAATAAATGTTCGATTAAGTATTTTTATACCTTTTTTATATAATTTAAGTTGATCTTCAAAGTTTATTTTAATACTTCGATAACATAATCCTTCATATGAATATCTCTCATGTAATTGTTGATTAAAATAAATTGTTTGAATAAATTGTAATAAATCATTTTCTCCATTTCTTGCTAAAAGATAATTATTTATTCGTTTATAAAACTCTGTTTCAGCTGTATAAGCTTGAATTAAACGAGTACAATCTTTTTCTTCAACAGCTCGACGAAAAAAACGTTGAATAACATCATATTTAGGCATATCAATCAATTGTTGAATAATTCTTTCAGGTTGAAATATTCCATATTCTAAACGATTTCCTTTATATGTATCTGTTATACGATCTTGAATAATCTTTTGTTCAACAACAATCCACCTTGATTTTTCTTCTTCATCTGTTACTTCACCTCCAAATCTATTTAATAATTTTGGTCGTAAAAATAACTGTCGAATATTTTCACTATCAGTTTCATCAATAGGTGTTTTACCAAATTTATTTATAACACGTCGAGTAAAACCTCGATCAAGTAATAATTTAACAATATCAATATTTTTATAATAACAAGCAGCATGTAGTGCAGTACTATTATTCATTTCCATTCGATCAAGTTCTTCTAATGGACGTTCATTTAATGATTGAAGAACAAATTCTAAATCATTATTTCGACAAGCAAAATAAAATTCACTTGGAATTTTTTTTTCATTTAATATTTCAACCATTTAATGTCTGACAAATTTTGTTTTACCTACAAGGTTTTTATCGTCTTCAAACGACGACAACATGGTGGTGTAAATATGATTACACATTACGTTTTTCTTTTTCGATTCGTTGGATAAGAAAGAAAAAAAATAAAATTTATGATTCATATAGTCAATAAAATTTTAAAATGAAAAAATTTATGGTTAAAATATTATGATCGAGGATTCAATGTTAATATATCATTCACGTAAAAAAGTAACCTGAAAGACATTAAATTTCATTATTTTTTGTATGACAAATATTTGACTAGACATACTTTTTTTTTCTGAGATTATGTTTGTCAAAAATTTTTGAGAACATTTCAACGAATTTTATCAATATAGATCGAATTGCACAATTGAATTTTAGAGGAAGCTTTGTCGAAATATCTAGTTTAATAATTAATACGTAAATAAGCTAGAAAAATGACTAGCTAAATGATTTTTTCATCATTATTATGATAATATTTACGATAAATCATGTTTTTAAATGCTGTACAACCTATCGACTAGCCTAAGTGTATTGTCAAGAAAAAATGTGATTTCATTACAAGTCTTTAGTTATGAAAATCTGTATAGTGTTGATTTAACATTTATTTTATAAAACTAAAAATTAATTAGACAACTTGTATAAATGTAAAATAACAAATGTGACAAAGAAATTGATTCCGATTTGAATGATTAATATCATAGTTTACAAATAAGAGTAGGAAATTTTTACTGTTATGGATTATATTGCTACAGTTTCTCAAGCAATTATGTCAACAAAATATCTGAGATCTAAAGATTATACTTATTTGATTATTAAACACTTTATTGCTTCTTTAAAACTTATGTTTAATTATTTTGTACATATTGTTTTTTTCGATCATAGGAAAATAATAATGGTTATACAAAGATCGTTCATTCAGTATCATTATTAGAATATCATGTTAATTAATTTATATCGTTTTAAATTTAAGAGAAGTGATGAAGTTCTCACGCACAATCAGTAGCTGTTATTAATTTTCTATTTAATTATATGCCTGCATGAAATATGAAATATAATAGAAACTTTTTTCTCCTATCACTATTGACACTTATTACGATTATTCAGAGAATTGTTGAATGATTTTAATAAAGTGTACATGCAAGATGAGTTTGAGTAGTTAAGGAGTAAACTAAATTAAATATCAATTTAGTATATCATCTGATGAAATACAGATCTTAAATGTAAATTCTAAGCAAATGCATTTTATTATCGATAAGATACTGGATTCTTCAAGATTGTATATTTCACTTTCGCTATCGAGGTAGCATATCTCAGTGTCCTCTCTTACGACCAATTTAAAACTATATGTTTTATAATTGAAGAGCCATTGGAAAGGAACAGAATTATAAAGGTGATTCTCTTATTGGTGACAAATAAATAGCTTCTTTGTGTCAAATCTTACTTATTTTCAATGATTCTTCTATTAAAAAAATGACTATTCTTAGAAATATTATACAAGTGAATATGTGATACAACTACGATAGCAGAAAGTGACATGTAAATGGAAAAGTTTGTTTTTCTCATTTTTGCAGATTCAAATAAAAATAGTTAAGACATTTATATTAGAGATATTCATCAAGGTCTCTACTCAATAGAATAGCTTTAACGTGATTGTAAAAGAGGACATTCAAATATATTCCCTCGTTAGTAGAAATTAACTTATTCAATGTAATTATTTTATTAGAATATAAATCAAAGAATATTGCCGATAGAAGGTTTCAATTCGATTTGAAATAATAAAAAGACTGAAGGTAAATTTTTGAAGTGAGCTTAATAATCAAAAAGAACATAAAGCGAAAAAAATATTTCTCACGCTTGAGAATATATTATTATAATGTACATTATATAAAATATATTTAATAAAAATCAACATTAGTTTATTATAATAAAGTACGATCTTATGAAAAATAAGTTTAAAAAGGAAACAATTTTTATAATTTAATTTAATATTTCATTGTAAATTAAATTATTTTCTTTACAGACTTTTTCAATTGATTATACAACTTTTCATGAAGATTTGTCATATAGCATGGCTCATAAATAACTTCTCGATAGTTTGATCAAACGGTGTTACTTTTCACAGGGGTAATGTAAATAAACACTTATATTAAGTATTATTGTTAATCTCACTCAAGATTTATTTCTCTGTTGACCAATATGAAAAATATATGTATGGAATGTTTTATATAAAGTTTTTGACTAATACATGGCTTATAGATACTCGATTAAAAACTGAATGAGTCGAGAGCACACGCAGCTGAAAGAAAAGACAGGGATAAGTTTTTTTCTTCTATATTAGATACGACAAAATCAAATTAGTATGCAATATCATTGAGTTTCCAAGGAATTTTCTCATATATTATTAAAATTTCATCGAAATTACAAATCATCTTTAAATATTTCTTTTTTGAATATTTTGTTCTATATAATATTAGGGAAAAAGATATCTCCGTGGCTTCTCTTTCAATTGTTAAAATTTGAAGGTCACTAATTAATTCTCGTCTTATCTTATTCAATTTTTAATCGAGTACCTATAAAACCTGCATTGGCATTCGTTAGTTCAACAGCTCACAGCTCCAACATTTTGAACAGTAGTTTTCAATTGTACGTTTTAATTACTAAACACAAACTTTAACATTGAAACTAACTAATTCTAGTATATTACTCTATTTGTATACATCAATATTATGCCATTCATACAATTGTTTTGATCTCTTATTATCATTTTCTTATCTAAAACTTAAAGTTATTTATAAAACACTTCACATGTATTTTTATACTTGACAGTGGGTTAACATTTTTTAGTGAGGTTAACAACAATACTTAATACAAAATATTTGTTTATATTATTACTATGAAAATCTATCTCATTTGACTGAAAATACAATGACAATATTCACATCTTTTAAAATAAAAAAAAAGTATATTAGTATAAAAATAATATCAACATGTTAAATTCTATGACATACATTTATCTCTAAATTGTTTTAAATATAATATCATATATTTCATGAATTTATCATTCTTATTTATTACCTTTAATTATTTCTTATTTTATGGTTATTATCTTCACTTAACATCATATTTCATTCGCATATCAAATAAAACTATATTGACGGTCTTCACTTCTATAAACTTAAATGTAACATACGTTACCTATGCCATTTACTTGAACATTTAACATTTACATAAACATAGAAGTATATCAAGGTTGTTAAAATAACAATAAAAGCAAAGAAAATATGCATAAAAAAATGAACAAGTTTAGTACTTCTACTGTTTTCTTTTTTCATCGAATCATTTTCTGATTTATATATTTCTCGCGTTTGAATATCTAAAACTTACATATATACATACTTCTTTTTTTTTATATATGATTCATAAACTCAAGAATAGATTTTTGTGTGTAAATAGTCATGAAGAGAACATTGTGAAGAAAGAAAAAAAAAAGTGTTATAAACCAAACAGAATAAAAAAAAAAATTCGTCTGTAAAAGTAAAAAACGTCAATTGATTTTATTCCATTTCTTTTTTTTCATTTTTATAAGTAAGAATATGCATAATTTAGTTCATATATTTATTATTTTTTTGATTTTATTAATTATTTTGGTGCATAGTCGTTTTGTACCTGAAAAAGATAAAGTTCATTTTGGTAGAATTTCATATTCACATCGATGGGAACGTTGGTGTAGAGAAGATAATGAATGTGGTCATGGATTTTGTCGAGCTTATATGTGTCAATGTTATGATGGATATATAACATGGAAATTTATGGAAGTTTGTAATTATGAACAACGAACTAAATTAAAAGCTTTTCTTATTTCATTTTTTGTTGGTATATTTGGTATAGATTGGTTTATTTTATCAAGAGGTAAAACAGGATATATTATTGGTGGTATTATTAAATTAATCACTTTATTTGGATGTTCTATTGGATGGCCTATTATTATTTTTATTATATTGAAAAAAAAACCTAATTTTGTTTTTATATCTAATAGTATTAATGTTATTCTTAGTCTTATCTCATTTATATGGTGGTTAACTGATTGGATTAGAATTTTAGCTGATGTTTTTTATGATGGAAATGGTGCACCATTACAATCTTGGACTTACAATTCTAATGATAGAGTTCCATATCATCTATAACATTTTCTATTTTAGATAAACGCAAAAAAAATCATATAAAAATATTATTGTTTTTGAATAATAAGCTGTTAATAAATGTAGACGTGAAACTAAATAAAATACTGATTTTGATGATAGGAAATATTTCAAATAAAATCAATTATCGAATAGTATTATTCTATTTCTTGTATAAATATTAAATAGGCTGTTTTTTTATAGTCGAGTCGATTAAAAATGTGACAGCTGTAATAGAAACATGTAAAAATATAAAGAATAAAAGAAGAGAAAAAAAATCATTTCAGAAATATATTTATGACATATCTAAAAAAAAGTCTTTTTTTCTAAATATTACGACAATTAATACTGTTTATATTATTATTAATAACGAAAAATCTCTTGGAAAAATTCAAATTTATAAATAGTTATCATGTATCATTTGCTATTTGAGAATATTAATTTTGATTACTTTTCTTTAATATGCATTTTATATTATTCATTTTATCAATTAAATTGTTTGTAAACAGATAAGTGACCAATTATTGAATATCGAACATTGAGAAAAAAGATATTTTTTTCGGCTGAATTTACATTTTTTTAGTTGATTTTGTTAAAATCTTGTTTAGAAATTCTCGAAAACTGGTTTATCGATTTAAAGATTTCATCAATTTGTGTTAAACTTGTGATGAATGGTTTAACATTTCTCTAAAATATTATAAGAATATTTGAAAGATATTTAATAACTTTTATAAACCATTCCTTAAAATAATTAACCGAAAAGTAAAATAAGTAATTAAGATTATTCTATTTTCATATAACAAATGAATGAATATTAAAAAGAAAAAAAGAACCTTTTAACTAATCATATATATTACAGTGCATTACTAAATGATTATTCTTTTCCATTATTTTCATAAAGAAATGGCAAACATCTGTTCTTTGAAACATTATTAACTTAGAATTTCCTTTATTTAATATCTTCAAATAAGAATTGAAATGTAGATTTTTCTAAGAACAAATTTTAGAAACTAGAGTAATAGAAACTCATAAGGTGCTATATAATATAGTCACAGCAAACTTTCAGTATCAATAAAATGAAATAGATATGATTCAATCAATGAACAACTTTCAAAAACAGTAATGTATGGATTAAATTCGATTTTAACAGTACTACAATTTTTTCTAAGGATCAATTTGTCAAAATCTTTCGAGTAAATAATATAGAGACAACTTATAACAATGGTATAAAAATGAATGTTGTTTTAAAGACATGATATTTATCTATGAACATTTCTTGGAAGTGAAATGTTTGCTTTAATATTGAATCAATTTTGTTTTAATAATTCGTAGTAGGAAGCAGAGATGAGGATGGTTCGGGATTTCTCAAAATTTAAACAGAATCGAAAAAAGAGACATTTTAAAATTTCATCAGAGATTAATGGAATTATCCAACTTTTGCTCCAATTAATGTTTTCTATTTCGGACGATTGCCATCTCCATCGTTACTCTTACTATAAAACACTTCGTATCATAAGGTCTCTCTATCCTAAAAGATTTCATGAAAAAGAGATTTTTTAGATATAATAGAAACCCCTTCATTAATTTTAAATTAATTGAGAAATTGTTACTTTGATCGATATATTTAATCGGAAATGTGCATGCCGTTCAAGATTTTTTGCTGAAAATCCATGAAGATTGAAACTAAACTAACATCTGCATAGTTTAATCCTGAAAAAAAATTTTCAGATCTGTCAAATTGCTGCAATTTCTCGAGAATCTTTTTAATTATTGATGACTAAAAAAAAGTAATATAATAAAAGTTTTCTCCATCATCAACGAGAAAAAAACTTATTTCTTGATTGTTTTGATTTCATATGGTTTTTATTAGTTTCGATAAGTAGAAATCAGTCTTTATCTACTTATCGAAAATCAATATATATCATTGAAAATGCTTAGATACTATGAAAAACAACGAAAAATCATTAAAAACAAGAGTAACTCTTAGAACATTGAAAATTATTGAAAAACAAGTAAAATAAATAAAAACTATTAATAGTAGATGGAAATCAGGATTTTAATTTGTAACCTTAGTATTGATGACTTTTAGTCAAATACAAAGTTTTTTCTTGATTTCTAATAATTTCTGTTAGTTTCTAATGGCTTTTTACAGTTCGTAATTATCCCTCATCGCTTTCCATCATTATTGATATCTTTGATGCATTATTACGATTTCTGATCGTTTCTAGTGATTGATAAAGATTTTTAGTAACAGAAATCAGTTTGTTCCCTTCTGTCTGGAATACCTTCTGTCCGTAACATTAACGGAATATTCGACAGCTTCTGCTAAAAAGTATCAAAGAAAATTATCAACTATACATAATCATCTGTAGAAATCTATGTTTTTTCAGTTTAATTTATTTATACGGTATCAGTGTTAATAAATAAGAAATATCTATATCAAACTAACTTCAGCCTAATTGATGATTACTGCATACTTTTTCTTCTTAAAGAATATACTTAGTTTGTTTATGTTTTATTTTTCTTAGAAAAAAAAATATAAAAAAATATATGAATATTTTCATCATTACTATTAACATCTTTTTTATTAACTTTTCTTGATTAATGTACCAAAATACTGATCTAAACTGCATTAAATAGCTAAGAACCGAACCGTGTCCATCTCTTGTAGAAAGTCAATATTTTTCTACTATTATTCATATATGTTCATTGCTGTTATTACCTCGAATATTAATTTAACGCGACAATTTTCAAATTATTTTTATTGTTTTACATATTTACTTTAATTTCTATTATAGAACTTCCATTAGGTTGATGACTTGAAAAACTCTATACGTATCACAATATTATAAAAACAAATAATATATTCTAGTGATGCAATCCTAAATAAAAGAAAAATATATGATAATTGAAAATAGCATAAGGAAAATGAAAAAAAAATATTCATATTAAGTTTTTTTCTAAAATAAAAACAAAAAAAAATTCTTCAAAATTAACAATACAGAGGCGTTGAATGTCTATTTAATCAATATTTCTTAGTGAGTGTAATAGCAGAATAGTTCACTATTATCCACCATCATTACTAAAATGTAAGTAAAAATATCATACTGTTAATCGAATTAGAGAAAATCTTTGGGTTTATTCATCGCATAATGATACAATAGTTGACAAAAAAAAATTTTGTTTATCTTTTAAGATTGAAACCTAATATTTTATTTTCTGAAAATACAGATAATGTTAATAATGATGTTTGAGTAATGTAAAAAAGAATAATTCAATATACGATTTTATGGCGACTTATACATTAGTGATAACCATTATAAATTAATAGAGATTAGACATTTGCTATATCTATTACTTTTTCTTGAACATTTATAGTTTTTTATTAAAAAGAGAGAAATATTGAGTTTAATTAGTAAATCGTCTATATCTAGATTTCTCATAAACTACTCATGATCAATCACGATATCACCAACTTACCATCTGAAACAGTACCAACAGTAATAAAGTATGTGTAAAATTATAATTAGTATTGATATTTCAATTATCTGAATCTGCGTTATTTTAAGAACTGGTTATTCATCTACAAAGATACTTCTGATCATTGTGGGATGTTTTATTGGTATTGTTGTCGTAGTTGCAGCTATTGCTGTACCATTGGTCTTAAAGAAGAGCAATAAAACTGTATTGTCAGACATAACGAACCTGGCGACTGGTATGTATCTGAATGTTACAGTTATACTATAAATTTTGAGAAATCTACGGATGTTTCTCCTAAATTTTATATTTAATATCCATTGCATTTGATAAATACATCAAGAAATAATTATAAGACAGACTTTTATATTATACTAGATAAACATAAAATTCCTAGTTTTAATATAATGTGAAAATCTAATCAATAATAAAACTTAACATATATACAAAATGTATTATTAAATCCAATGAAATAAAAAAAAGTTCAAGAGTCGTTATTAAGTGTTTTTGAATTTTTGTCGAGAATTGTAGGTTATTAATACAATAAAAAAAAGAAGAGTACCAGCTGAATGATTTTCTGAATAATTGCAAGTAACTTATATTAATTAAAAAAAAAAGAAATTAAATTACTATCCTTGGACAAAAACAATGCACACTAGAAAGTATCCTTATCAGGTTCTATAAAACTATTAACCATAACCATAATCATCGTGTTTATATTTAATGAAACTATAAAAGTTGCAATACTAAGTGTTTATAAGTAGAACGAATAGTTTAGCAGCAATATCAAGTAGCGTTATATTATATTATCATATTCCTAATGTTAATTAATAAGATATGAATTTTATGAACAACATTTTATAGAATCGACATCAATACTTTCAACTACTAGTTTGATGAAAACAAGTACTAGCTCCAGCACCGCATCATCGTCACCACCACCAACAAAAAATATTCAATCAGTTAGTACATCATCTACAACAAGAGTAAGTTCTATTGGAACTTCAACAACATTAACATTTACTCAGACAACAAATATATCAACCACAACATTGATGAATTCAATCTCTGCTTCTGTCACAACATCTTCGATCATGACAAATAATTCAAATTCAACCTTACCAAGTGAGTCTCTTTCTCATTTTTAATAAATGATTATTGTTCAAAATTGGATGATTACTTAATCCTTCTTTAGAAATAATCAAAATATATTTGTTTTTAAAATGATGATCTTTAGTTTACATAGAGACATAAATAAAACTAAAACCTTTTTGATAAAATCGCTTATTACGCTATATTGTAGATTGATATAACTCCTCAAAGTCAGAAAACACAGATAAGGACAAAATAGATGAGATATATGAGAAGTAAGATATAATAGAATTTTATTTATTATATATCTAATTTCGAAACGCATGTTAAAAAACCTCTTTAACGAAATTCCATAACCGAGAAAACAAGTAACCTTCTTTGAATCTATTTAATACTGACTTCATTCTCAATAAATATTTTTTATTTTATATCAATTCATCATTTATAGATCCTAGATGTCAACAATTAACATTTACTTCATACATAGCATATGTTGCTAGAGACAACCCATTTTCAATTGCTATTAATGATGTGAATGACGATAATTTTGTGGATCTTATTGTTACTAATTATGATAATAATACAATTGGAGTTTACTTAGGATATGGAAATGGAACATTTCAATCACCAGCATTTCTACCAACTGGTATAACTCCTGATTTTGTCCGTGTTGCTGACTTAAATAGAGATAATAACAAAGATATCATTGTAGTTAATTATGGAGTGTCCAATATAGGTATATTATTCGGTTTTAGTAATGGAAGTTTTGAAACTCAACGAAATTTAACAATTGGTGGTGGTACATATGGGTTTGGTATTGGAGATTTTAATAGAGATGGTTATTTAGATCTTGTCGCTGCCAACTATATTGCTTCTACCATAAGCATATTATTGGGATTGGGTGATGGAAGTTTTAGAACACAGAATAGCATTAGTTCTTCTGGTGGACCAACGGAAGTAGTTATCGGTGACTTTAATCGAGACAATATTCTGGATTTTGCCGTTACTGCCTATTCAAGTGGTAATATGGGCGTATATCTTGGTTATGGTAATGGAAGTTTTCGAGCAAGAACATCTTATGCATCTAAAGCTGGCGCGTGGGGTATAGCTGCTGGAAATTTCAATGGCGATGCATACATGGATATTGTCGTTGTAAATTATGATGATGATACAATGAGTGTGTTCCTCAATAATGGTAATGGAACTTTTCGATCACAAATATTATATGCAACTGGTGATATGCCAAAATCCGTTGCAGTCTCAGATTTCAATGGTGATACTTATATGGATATAGCTGTTGCCAACTCTAATAACAACTATGTGAGTATATTCATTGGGTATGGTAATGGAACTTTTCAAGGAGCGATAACTTTCAATACTGATTGGTACGTCACATCCGTTGCTGTAGGTGATTTTGATAGAGATGGTCGAATGGATTTAGCTGTTTCATGCTCATATGAAGACACTATAAATATTCTTTTAAATAGATGTTAGTATGTTCCACCGATATTTGAATTACTCTTTTACTTTTCTTGCTTTATGTTTCATTAATGTTTAGCATCCATTATGATTATTATTATGCTTTGTATGTCAAAAATAAAGATTCAATAAAAATAAATGAAATAAACTCAATAAATTTGCAATGTAATTTTTTTTGTCTTCTATATTTAGTTAAAGCATTCATCAATGAATTTTCTTCAATAATCAGTATGATGGATATAATTTCATAGACAGATTATATTGAAAAAGTAGTTTTTAGCACAATTAAGACCATACTCAATAATTAGAAAATATATTTAACAGATTTCAGTAGATCTTTATAATTAATTCACTTTTCTTGAAGTTTTTTTTTTGAGATATTTTGATGGATATTTATAATATATTTTATACATATTTAATAATGATTTTGGCAAAATTTATTAGAGTTATTTAATAAAATCTTCCGTTTTGATTAATATAAAAGTTCAATAGCGAACTATATACATGAAGGACAACAATTCATCTTTTGTACATTTAAAAATACGTAGAAGTAAGTTACAATGATAATGATTGATAGTATCTGATATTATCATTTATCTAGAGGGTTTATTCTTACAATAAAGAATCTAGATTAGAGTAAGAATATTCAATAAAACATTGTAATTTGTAAATGTATATGGTTGTTTTTGAATAAAATAAGCAAATATTAATAAGCATGAAAACTTTGTTTTTCTTCGAATTTGGAGGACACTCTAAACTATTGCGGATCCTTTAATTAAAATATACAAGATTGTGAAGCAGAGAGAGTTCAATTCCATTTTACTCTCACTCTCATCTTTCGAATGCTCTCCATAGCTAAAGTAAATGCTTTCAATGAATTATTCTTCAACACGCTGCATACATACCGAAATGCATGGGTTCATAACAAAAATGCTCGAAGACAATTTTTTTTCGATTTATAATAAGTACAGAATATATCTTGAACTAAAAATCAATAATATATAAAAAAAATGTAATATGTCAAACAGTTTTGTAGTTATTTCAAAATTTTCATCAATTCATTAGAACAACAATGTGAAACGCAACCCAGGCCGATTCATACGGTTCATATATGGCCACTTACGTCCTAAGAACGTACCGTAAACGAATCTATTTCGAATGGCCTGGAAATGTACAAAATAAGTTTTGATCTTCAATTTTTACGACTATCTTGTATTCTGTCAGTTTTGTTAAAACCAAATGATCGATATTGTTTTTCAAAGACATACTCATGAGGGCATGGATCATCTAATAGAGAATCATATTTAAAGTGTATTTTGATTAATTATAATTTCACATGACTAATTAGAAATATGTCGATAGTAGGTATCCAATTATTTATTGAACAAATTTTGATCTCAATAATAATAAGAAATTGAGTTTTGTTTTTTGAAGATTAACATTAAAGATTTTCATTGATATAGAATTAAAAAAGTGAGATTCATAAAGTATCAAATAGATTCATTGTAGTTTTCGCTCAGTAATTTCAAATAATGTATATGAAAAAATATAGTCACATGAAGAGTTTGTACTTAGAAACATAAAATATACTTTAAACTCTTGTAGAGTCAGTAAACTCAACTTATAATATTTTGATTAATCAATCTTAGTCTAATGAATTATTTATCATGAGGAGTACTATATAAAAAGTATTTCTGTATTTCATCTGATAAGATTGGATCGAATTAAAAATTTTGTAAAAATTTGACTTATTTTTGTTAACATTTTTTGAATAATAACTTTGATAAGAATAGTCACAAGTGCAAAACAATTAAAATGCTGTAATATAATCTTTACTATTTAGAGGATAGTAAAATCTTATATAATATTAAATCTATAAATATGAAGTAAAAGTGTTGTATTTAATTTTAAAATATCATAGACATATAAAATTTAAAGAATCTATCGCTTTTAATCAACAATCGTTGAGTGCTATGAATATTTCAAATACATTTAATTTAATTTTAACTGGGAAATTTTAGCTATAGAATATGTAGCACATAAATAGAGAAATTTATTTATATCATATAATACTACAATTGATTAGAACAAATGATTATTTTAGCGTCCTAATAATAAAAACATATTCATATATACATAATTGTTTTTTTCAAGTTTTATTTGTAACTTAACAATGTAAAAATAATCGGCTGCTTCTATATTAAATACCATTGGCTCTTTTTCTTAATACTTTGATTTTTTACTCTGTCAAAAGTTAAATTTATAGTCTTCAATAACATTTCACAATATTATATAAAATTCTTTTTAAGAAAACCTGACATTTGCCGTACTTTTTGATCTCGACGATGATAATAACTGGCTGAATCATTCAAAATAGAACTTATCTCTCTCTAAAAACGTCAATATGTTTGTATTATTGCGGCATATATAATAATTTTTATACGAGAGTGTTCATATTTGAAAATTAAGAAATATTTGCTATTATGAAGTTCAATATCAACCTGAACACATTTTATTAGAAAATTCAGTTACAAAATAAATATTTCAGATCTGTGCTATGCCTCCATCGACGAAAAGCTCGATTCCTGTAACGTAACTGCTATCGTCCGAAGCAAGAAAGACTGCTACTTTAGCAACTTCATCAGGTGTGCCAAGACGTCCCAAAGGCGAACCAGCTTCTACAAAGCCAGTGAACGATTTTAATTCCTCTTCATTTTTGGGTAGACCTCGGAGTCCTGGTGTATCGATTGGTCCGGGACTCAAAGCATTGACTCGAATTTTGCGTTCTTTTAAATCTACTGTCCAGCATCTTGCGAAAGATCGAATAGCCGCTTTTGTAGCACTGTAAACACTAAATGCTGGATTTCCTTTGATAGAAGTGATAGATGCATTCAAAATGATCGATCCACCATCTTTAAAAATTGGTAAGGCTTTTTGAACAGTAAATAACATTCCTTTTACATTGTTATTGAATGTGTCGTCAAAATGTTTTTCGGTGATCGAGCCAAGAGATGCATACTCGCCTCCACCTGCATTGGCGAAGAGAATATCCAAATGACCCTCTTGCTTTTGAATCACACTGTATAGTTTGTCAAGATCCGCAAGATTGGATGTGTCTCCTTGTATTGCTGTCACGTTTTTGCCACCAAGCTTTTTAACAGCTTCATCAAGCGCTTCTTGACGTCGTCCGGTGATGAAGACATGCGCTGCACCTTCGGCGATAAATCGCTCAGCAGTTGCTAAACCAATGCCTGTAGAAGCACCCGTTATAAGAGCAATTTTTCCATCGAGTTTGCCCATGTTCTTTTTATACAATAATAGTATTTATTTGTATTAATGATCGTCTTTCGATTACTTTGATAGAAATATACGTGAATATAAGGTTTTATATATATAAACGATTATCTTCATCATTCTGACTCGGCTTGTTTTGTTTCCCCTGTTTGGTTAATTATATCATGATGATTAAGCGTTTTTCTTTTTTCTTTGTACAGGTACTTACACCATGATGATTTTGTTTGTTCTTCATGACCATGCAATTTGATCACGTTTCTCATTGCATGTATGCTAAACGATTTTTCTTTTCTAAGAAGTTAAATGTACTTATGCAGTGTTATTTTTTAGAAGTTGAAACATCTTGCTAACAGATAAATATGTTGCATACTCATGTGCATAAACAACGTAGGGATCAGTATTTAGAAGTCACACTATACCAAAAGACTGACTAAAATAAAGCATTCCTCATGCAGTGTCCAATCTTCATTGATACGTAAAAAAACTTGGTAAAGCAATTTAATAGTTTTGTGGCATGAGATACTGTGCATCCTCTCGTTGTTATTCTGTTGAGCTTGACTTTGGCATACCGGCTAGTGTAATTATCTTTTTTTATTAGTAAATTTTGCATAGACTCATCATCAGCAAGTGATCTTATATTTAAAATATTTTTTTCCTCAAAACATTGTTAGAACATACAATGCGCGTCATAAATGTACGCGATATCTAATTTTCATTCAGATATAAATAAGCTTCAGCAGACTTGTTCCAAGTTGAAAATCAATCGAAGTAAAAGAAAGAAAGAAATTCGTTCATGTGTTGATGCGCTATATCTTGCTAGTCAATCGCAAATTCTTTTAAACAATGGTTGCGACATTACATTGATACATTTTTATATTAAATAATTATATAACAACATTTGGATGAATATGAAGTAGAGTATTATCGTGAAATAATTTTATATTTTTCTTGCCTAATAATTTTGTTTTTTTTCTGTATTTCTTTGGTAACAGACTTGAGGCAATTTCCTATACGATACTTGTGTTCTATAGTCATGCTTTTATCCACACTATGTATATGGACAGAATCGTTTGATTTAAAGAGTCTCGAAAACAACAAAACAAAATTTCGGATTCAGTTCTATCTCAATGAATCATAGTCGTTGATGATACTCTTCTATTAATCCAACATCTCTTTGGTAAGTTCATGTCTCATCAGCTTTGGCTTGAGCATCCAACATGACGTAACTTTTCTTACCTTTCGATAATTGAAGCTAATTTGTTCTATTGTATTATGAGAGAAAGAAGTTTCAACTATAATTTTATCGTAAATGGAATATAGACCACTATTGATAATATATTGTGCCAATTCGATATTGATATACATAAATTCACAAACCAAATGATTACATCGAAAATTATCATCGTTACCCTCTCTTCTTTCATGCAAACGCTCTGCTCATGTTATAACTCTTCAATATGATGAAATGTTTTTGAATTTGTTCTCAAACAATTTGAATTGTAATATAATATAAATTACATTCACTACTCATTTTTCAAAATTTTATTTAGTTATAATTGAAATATTTCATGTAAAAATCTCTTCAGTATAAGCTAGTTTTTAAAATTGCCAAAACTTTTAGTCGAACCGAAATATTTTCATTATATGGGAAAATATATGATCTTGTCTTTATAGCTAATACTATTAATGTTGCTCCTGGCCTTATCTCATTTATGCAGTGAATTACTAATTCGATTAGAATTTTAGCTAGTGTAATTTATGATGAATTATTACAAACTTAAAGATATGAATGTAATAGTAGCGTTTCATATCGTGTTTAAATTCGTTCTATATATATTTTGTTTTTCTCATTTACTGTTTTAAATAAATAAAAATATAAAGATATTATTGCATTTAAATAATAACTGTTGATAAGCGTAGACGTGGAACTAAATTAAATCTTGATTCTAATGATATAAAATATTTCACAGACAATTATTTTTGAAATGCTTAATCTTTTTTTTTATGAATATTAAATAGGTTTGATTTAGTTGTAGACGTATGCAGAGATATAAAGAGTAAAAGAAAAGACAAAGATAAATATCACATTTGAATAATATAGTGATGACATAACTAAAAAAATATTTTTGTAATAATACTACATAAAAAAAAATGATCATGGAATTGATAATGATTTTTTTTAAATAGCATTAAACTTGATATCATTCTTGTTATTATTAGTAATGAAAATTTCTACAAATAATTCAAATATACAAATCGTTATCATGTGACTTTTGCCATCTGCTAATATTGACTTTGGTTATTTCATTCTTTTTTCTCCTACGTCAAAAAACATCGCTGGTTATATAATGCTTTTAATAATGTTCCCAAACACCTTACGTGGTTATATAACACAAGTTTTGACATAAAAAAAACCCTATAAATATGAGAGACAAACAATGTAAGAATTATATCATTCATCATGTTATTTTCAACTGTCATATTCGTTTTTCTTTCATTTGTTAGTTTATCATTAACAAAAGAATGTCCAAAAATTGTTACACAAAAACCTTTTGATGTTACTAAAGTAAATCTTTTTCTTTTTTAAATAAAAATTTAATTAATAAATTTATATTTTTATTTAGTATGTTGGTTTATGGTACGAAAGTTATCGTAGTGATATTATTTTTGAAATTGGATCAAAATGTGTTAATGCTACATATACACCAAATCCTGATGGAACAGTTGGTGTTTGGAATCAAGCAATAAATTGGTCTGGTGATTACACAAGTATTCGAGGTACAGCTAAAGTAAAAAATGCTTCAGAACCTGCAGCATTTATTGTTACTTTCGATAGTCCATGTAAGGCCTTTTTTTTTTAAATATTTTTTTCGCTATAGTTATTTTTTGTTTTAGTTCAACAAGGTGATTATAATGTATTAACATCAAATTATGTTGATTATTCACTTGTCTATGCTTGTCGTATTATTCCAGTTGTTGATTTAAAACTTGAATTTATTTGGCTTCTTTCGTATGTATAAAAAAATATTTTTAATATGAATATATGCATTTATTTATGTTTTTATCAGACGAACTAAAACAATGTCACCATCAATAGTAAATGAATTGAAAACGATTCTTTCAAAAATGGGTGCTGACGTTAACAGTTTAACTAAAACAGAACAAAACTGTTAAAAATTTTAGTTTTTTGTCATTATTTCTTTTTAAATTCTAATAAATATATATGCGTACTATCAATTACATTAGTTTAATTATGTTTAAAACAGTGAATATTGAATGTAATACTATTTTCTCAGCAATTATTTTTATATATTTTATTACTTTAGTAACTACAGATAATTCTATTGATATCATATTTATTTGGATAACAAAGACAAATAAGACGGCAATCTATAGATACTTGTACATTTTATCTGATATTTACTTAAGTCATACCAATTTCTTATAGAAGCTTGAAGAAATCTTCTTTTCAATATAGATTGATAGTAAAAACAAAGCTCTACATTTCTACACCATTTGAATATTATTCGTCTGATATCATAATAATAAAATTCCAACACCATATGGTGAGCGTCTCGTTTGGTTATTACCAGGAAAAAAATTTTTTTTGTTGTAGGTTATGTATCTGTATTATTTACTTTCATTTAAATTATTACGTCGAAAACATGGAGGACATAATGTATCACAACATACAATATGATTGGATTTAGTGATTTTTTTAAAAATTTATCAACAGATAAAAAATTGCTCTATGATTTTTTAAATATTAGAAGAAAAGAAAGATTGTCATTTTGTTTTTTGATACTATTTTAGGCTCAAAATAAACAAATAATAAATGAACATTGAAGAAAACAATTATTAACAATAATTAAATTTGTTTGATAACAAATAAATTAAAAAATCGACAATAAAGTGATTTTATTATGAATATTTATTTGTATTTTTGAAAATATTGAAAAAAAAAAGAATTTTATATTAAAATTGAAGTTTAATTTTGAATTTCAATGACAGATTTTATAAGATTAAATTTAATTTAATTTCAAACTTAGATTTTCTTATTAAATAGTAATCATGTTATTTACCAGATACTAAAAGTAAATGTCTGCCTTCCCACTCTGCATCTTTTTACTCTTTTCTTTCAAAAACTCCTCTTTTTCGATTGAACTTCTCTTTTTCCTCCTTTTTTTTTACAAGAGCTATGGTTGTGGATAAAAATCTTCCTTGAAATCAAGTGACGTTATAATTTGTTATACTCTTGAAATAACAAATTCAATATGAAACTCTGAAACCTTTCTGTGAAATGTATGGAAAGAATTAAGGATGCTTCAATTGCAATTCTGACTAATTTCAGTTACCATTTCCCGCTTGATCTTGGCTAAAATGGTTTTGATTTTGGCATTCGATGGAAATATGATTTATTTATATGGGTGTAAATATGTATATTAGAAAGTGCCGACCTTTTGATGATATGATACTTAAGTTTTGGCGATTTCTCAGTAAACTTGATGAAAGAGTATTGAAGTTGGAAACTCGAATGTGACATTGGTTCTGAAAACTTCGAAATCACGACTTTTAACTCGAACATGCTTCGAAAGTGACCTTTCACAGAATTTTATAAAAAGCCGTCGTATCTTCTAACCGGATATTCCGATTAAGGGGATAGGAAGAGGAGAGAGATCTTTCTTTTGCTTGGACTTTCTGCTAAAGTTTTAAATACTTTCTGAGAAATTTTTTACAGTTTTGTGGTAAATTTTGGCAGATACCTGATTTTTAAGTTGTCTTTGTTCCTTTTTAAGACAGAAGTCAAATAAAAACACTATTGACAACTAAATCTCGCAGAAAGTTCATAGTTTTAGCATTTTCCATTTGGCATCTGCCAGGAAACCATATAAAGGCACTTTCTACAAGAACTTACAGATTTTCAGCTGACTTTCTAGCCGCTATCACTCTTTAAAATAATCGGAAACCTTGTTCCTAACTGAAACAAAGCAAACTTATAACTATTGAGGACATGAGATTCAGATTCTTCACTCTTACGTTTGTTCAAGTTCTGTGAAAAAGTGCAAAGCTTAAGTTTAATGCACAGTGCTTATAACAGTCAAAATTTTGACTCCATTTTCTGTCAAAATATATCTCTGACTCAAATTTCTCACCGTGATAACTAACCTTTAGTGAGATTTAATGAGTACAGAATTACAACAAGTGAATTTTGATGCTATGGAATAAACCACATTGAGTTTTTTCTCGTAGTTTTTCATTTTGTCTGCACGCATTTGGAACTGCAGAAGCATACTTAAGCTAGCTATTCCAAATGTCATCATTTTTTTACTTTCCTGAGTTACAATTGTATTCAGATGAGTTACATGTCAATTTTATCGAGTTTCGGGCGTTGTACGATTGTTTCTCGACGTTTTACGGGCCGAAAAGCATAAACCTCTTTTTCTTCTTTTTTTTTTTTTATTTAAAATCCTCTTTTTTCTTGTTTTTCTACAGACTACCAGTGGATGCCAGGTAAATGTATATAAGATAAACTTTTATCTCATTCAACTTTATATTTTCAACTAGCAGTAGTACCCGCCGTTGCTCGGGAAATCTCCATACTGGAAACTTATCATGTCAGAAAACGACAGAAGATGTATAGAAGGCTTGATTAAGACCTTTTCATCTATTATTACTACATATCCCGCCGTGCATACACTTATATTCATTTTTAAACCGGATAATTCAACAAATAGTGTGGGGGTGTAACAGTCTTTCTCTTAACTCATGCGTATTTCCATACTTTATACCAATACCCAGTGCAAAAAAACTGGCACTAACAGGAAGATATTCTAACAATGGCAGCATATGTCTCGAAGTTTTGGAAAAACTGGGGAAAATTGTAATTTATCATAACCTATTGTGAAATTTCAGCCCAATCCTCTCTTCAGTCATCCTGATCCCTTTTGACCTTCCTCGAGACCTAAGAGTATGCCATGAAAAGTTTGGCACCCTCAACTCGTGCGATGTCCAAATGTATAAAAAACAGACAGGCAGACAAAATTTCTCCTTTATATATATAAATTACAAACATCCAATTTTCAAATTTAAACCAAAAAATCCTCGATAAAAAACGATTAATCTTAGAATCATAACAGATTCGTGAAATTTCTGAAAAATTAACGCTAAGCTCATTGCGATAGAACTTCACTGAAATTTCACCCAGACGTCTCCTCCCTACTCCTATTAATTGTAACAGCACTCTTTAAAAATGCCTCTGAGCCCAGAGGAGCACCATGAAAAATTTGGTAATGTTGGCTAATACAGCACTATCTGGGTGAGACTTCACCCACACCATCGACGGGTGACCCCGCCATGACCTTCCTCTGGTCCTAGGGAAGTATTGTGGAAAATTTGGTGACGCTAGCTTTTACCGGGATTGAGTTATAAGCGAACAGACAAACAAACGGACAAACTTTCTTCTTTATATATATAGATTATATAACGAGGTTTCGTAGCATTTAGTAAAGGAAATTTTGTTGTTTTTTTTATTTGTAATATTATTTATTAGTTGATTAGATGACAAAATACTACATTGCATTGATTTTAAATTCAATATTTTTTCAAATTTATTTTTTGTTTTATTCCATTACTCATGCTCATTTTTTGATGACGATCTCTTTTAAATTCATTCTATAAATGTCATAACAAATTGATTAAACTATTTCTATATTTTACTTCTCTTATCAAATGAATTTATCTACACATGTATAATTAAAGGTATATCAAATATTTTCATTTATCTTAAAATTGATTTAAATCATCAAATTTTATTCAAAAATAAAATAGTTTCGAATGGTGATCATTTACGAGAGCATATATCAATAAATACTTCATATTTTATTTATACCTTAATCCTCAAGATAGACATTTAATATATTTTGTCGTCATCTTATTATTTTTATAAGTTCTACTATTATTTATTTTTTCATATCATCATACACATAAAAAAAGAAAAAGAAAAATGACAAGAGGTCCTTTGCTTGTACACGTATAAATTAGAAAATTAGAGATAATAATAAAAGAAAAAATGAAAAAAAAATGTTCACAAGCAATATGAAATAGATTATTTTCATTTTTTAAAGATTATCAATGAGGTGATCGTCATTGTCCATCATCAAAATTTGAATTTGGTGATATAAATTTTCATTCATCATCTAATATTAAGTTATATTGTCCATCATCTAATAAATTTGGAGTATTTAATTGTCGACTTAACATTGCTGATGGAGCATATGTATTAATTGTTTGTGATGATGATGATGATGATAATCGACCATTATTTAAATATAATGAATGAGGAGGAGGATAATGATGTGGTCCCAGATCAAAGAAAACGCCATCGTAAACGGCCTTAAACTGTAGAAAACGATCACCCTGAGGCCATCGTTTACGGTGAATCATAAAACGGCTTGAAAACGACGAAAAACTACAGTCGTTTCCATTTCATCTGAAACGTCAGCCGTAAGAGCTACCGTTTTTCGTCGTTTTGCACCGTTTAAGACCGTCTACGACGCCGTTTTCTTTCATATCGGTAATCTGTTGTCTTTTGTCAAAAAAATATTTTTTTGGTCTATATATATATATATATGAACGGTAACTTATTTTAAATGTAATGATTATTGTTAAAAAAGTAATTATTTTGAATTTAATGATTATTTTTAAAAAAGTAATTATTTTGAATTTAATGATTATTTTTAAAAAAGTAATTATTTTGAATTTAATGATTATTTTTAAAAAAGTAATTATTTTAAATACAACGAGTTTTTTTAATTAGTTTAGTCCAACACCAATACAATGGGTAAGTTATTTTAGATAAAATGATTCTTTTTTTATTTAGACTGATCCAATACCAATATAAACGGTAAGTGATCTTAAATAAAATAATTTTTTTTTTGTTAAGGCTGATCAAATACTAATATAAATAGTAAGTGATTTTAAATAAAATAGTATTTTTTTTTATTTAGATTGATCCAATACCAATATGAATGGTAAGTTATCTTGAATAAAATGATTATTCTTTTTTATTTAGGCTGGTCTAATACCATTATGGATGGTACGTTATCTTAAACAAAATAATTATATTTTCACTTAGAATTGCAATTTTATCCCCAAAATTGACGATTAGTCACCGGTGTTTGCCCGATTTTGATGGCATGGGTACCACAGTAGAGAATTGTAAATACGATAGTATACTGTGATCGTACATCGTCGGATTTCGTCGTATACAATCATATATGAGCATCGTAATGCTCATCCTGAATAGTTATGATAGAGTTGACGAAATGAAAGCTACTACTACCTGATGTAAAACGTCAAAAAAAACGGCGCGTTTCAGGCATAAAACGGCTGAAAAATGGCATTGATACGGTTCATGGTTATTCATCGGAAACGACCTGAAACGGCGCCGTTTCCGTTCCGGCGAAACTACATATACAAATCTGGGTTAACGGATTACGGTGTTAAACAGCGAAAAACGACATCCGTTCATGGCTGTTTCCTGTATGATTTTAGCCGTTTTTTAGTCGCTTCATGCCTCATACGGCGCCGGAAACGGCGCTCGGAATCATCGGCCTGGGGTGGTCTAATACCAAAATCAGCGTCCGTTATAGATGAAATATTATTACATTGTTGTTGATAACCAGGTGGTAGATTAAGTAATGAATTTGTATTGGATATTTGAACATATGATGATGATGATAAATGATGAACATATTGTTGCATTGTATCAGATGGTGGTGGTGGATAAATTGATGAATTAATATTGTTCATTGGATCGGATGGTGGTGGAAGTAATGAATCAATATTGTTCATTTGAGTATAATATGATGGTGATGAATGATGAACAGATTGTTGCATAGAATTAGATGGTGGTGGTGGAAGTAATGAATTAATATTGTTCATTTGACTATAATATGATGGTGATAAATGATGCAAATTCTGTTGCATTGAATCAGATGGTGGTGATGGTGGAAGTGGTAAATATTTTGATGATTTTGAAGTATCTGAAGAAAAAATTAAAGAAAGAATGATAATAAAATTTAAAATAATATACAAATGTTTTTAGATTTATTGTAATCCATTTGTTTTGGTAATGTTGATAATTGTACTTTATATAAATTATCAGGTAACTTTTTGATGATGATAAAGAATCTTGAACGAATTTTTCGAATTGACCATCATTACCTAAACATGGTATTGTGGATGAGTACATTCTCGATGAAAAAAATTTATCATTCGATACTAAATTACCTCCCATTGATGTTCTAGCAATTGAATGTGTTGATGATGATGGTGATATTGAACAATATGATGGTCGATATCCACGCATTTATTGAGCTTTTCCTTCAACATATTCTATTCTTATTTTCTTGCCATATCCTGATGGTTGTGTTGATGACTTATGTGCAGATGTTTGTCCATATGAATCATCTGGATCTGTAACAAATTGTCCATGTAAACTAGGTGGTAAAGGTACATTAGTATAAACAGATAATGGTGATGGTGATAACAATTGTTTGACTAAATTGATCAATTTATTCAATGAGTTATTTAATTGTTGTTTATTTTTAAGTCTATAAAAGAAAAAATAGAAATTCTTTTGAGACAAATAGCATCTTACTCAAACTCTCCATTGACATGATCCTCAATGTTAAATTCTATTGAGCGATTGAGTGATACATTATCATTCTAAAATTGGTAGATTGATTTTATCATATATTATGAAAAAATATTTTTCTAACTTTAAATATAAAAAAAGTTTTGTTTTTTTCTTTCTTCAGAATAGTTTCAAAGAGAATCTTGTTGAACGAGTAAGTACATGAATAAGCTTGTTTGATACCTTGAGCCAGTTCGAATGATATACCATATGTCTTTAAGAAGAAAGAAATTATGAGTAAACCTTTTTGTTTTTGGGACCATTCGAGTATCATCTAATTAACTTTAGAGAGAGTAGGGAAGAACTATTCAACTTCCTTGAATTCTGACCTCTTGAGGAACTCCTGAGCCCTAAGACTACTAAACACATGAAACCAGCCAGTCACTTCGAACAACAGAATTCGCAAAACTTCTGGAATCCAAGGAACTCTAAGAACTCACAGAACTCTAGTAACTCACGAAATCGAAAGAGCTCACAGAACTGAAGAAGATCTAAGATCTCACGAAACCCTAGGAACTCGCAAAATCGAAGAAACTCACGGAACTTTCGGAATCCGAGGAGCTAAAGGAACTCTAAGAACTCACAGAACCCTAGTAACTCACGAAATCCAAAGAGCTCACAAAACTCAAGGAGCTCTAAGAACTGACGAAACCTTAGAAACTCTAAGAACTCACAGAATCCAAAGAGGTTAGGAAGCTCAAGGAACTCACGGAACTTAGTCAGCCAAAGGAATTCAGATAATCAAATGAACATTTTAGATTTCAGCAACAGATCAAATCTAACATTTGAAACAAAATTTTTTGCATCAAGCTCTGACGAGCCATGAAGTGTAACCTGCAGTGTTATCATACATTTTGAAGAAGGGAATAACGAAAATGCCATGAGATATGACTATAAGTCTGCAAAATGGTCACCGTCACTAATGCTGTTGTGACCGTGACCGTGACCGTGAGCACGGTTGATAATTATGTCAAATGGTAAATATTGAAAGTCTAAAATTTTGAACTCCAAAAGCCCATGAATCGCGTGGAATTTCCCAACACTTACTAGAATTCTACAAAATTTTTCAAAAACGTCTGAACGCTAACGTCAGTCATTGAGTTCTTTTCATACGTATAATGAAATCCAAAACAATTTCGTGACCGTCACCGTGATCAAATTTGAAAAATTCTCGTGACCGTAGCCGTGACTGTAAACAAAAATCCTGGTCACGCAGATCTCCAGATATTACGAATGTACAGTAAAATCTTTTCTCTCGATATCCAAGCTTTACATATCGGATGAATTACCTTCCGCGTTAATCCTTTAATCCCGTTATTATATCATTTAGTTTTTGCTTATTTACATTTATTTATTGTAAATATAATATGTGAAGATACTTGACTTCAAACCATATCATCCAACTTTGATAGTGGATTTTAATGATGATGATTTCGATCAGTGCAGTGAGTTCTGCGAAATATGGCTCGAGAAATTTGAAAATGATCCAGGTTTAATCGATAACATATTTTGGAGTGACGAGGCCAAATTCAATATGAATGAAACGGTTAATCGACATAACTGCACATACTGGGCCAGAGAAAATCCATATATAAAATTTATAGTACCCATCACGAATGAAGGGACCATGATATGGTGTGGAATGACTTCTAATGGACTTGTTGGTCCATAATTTTTCAAAGAAAATGTTACTGGTCTAGCATACAAACAAATGCTGGTGAACTATGAATGGCCTCAGTTGAGACGTAAAGAATTGTATTTCCAACACGATGGAGCACGAGCTCACTATGCTATTATTGTTCGTAACTGGCTCGATGAAAAATTTCCAGGTCGTTGGATCGGCAGACGGGGTCCGTTTGAATGGCCCCCACGTTCACCTGATCTAACATCATGCGATTTCTTTCTTTGGGGTTATCCAAAGGACATCGTGTTTAAGTAGCCAACTGGTACAATATCTGAGCTTCAATACCGAATCGAGCAAGCCTGCCGCTCTGTTGAAGGACGTCTTCGTAATTGTCTGGAAAATGAAGGACAATTTCTTTCAAAATAGTTTTTTCGCTTTATATATGAGATAAATTAGTTGTTTAATAATACGTGTATCACGAGCTCAGTGATATTGCTTTCATACGAATGTATAATTGGTTTATGTATGAATGAATATCTACGATTGTTTTCTACTTTCAGAAAAAAAAATCAGCTCATTTGTTTGAAGTACGGTGAAAATATTCAACTTTTAATGTCTGTTTGATGACTTACTGAACACCCTGTATAATTATCTTTCTTTCAAATATAATTAAATAGTTAAAAATAAAAAAAAAATATTTTTCTATTTCGAAATTCTTAAAAATATAAATCAATTTTTCGATACGGTTGTCAACATTTATTCTATATATCTATAATTATTTGTTTATTTTTGTATAAAAACTTCTTTTTTTTTCTTCTATTTTAAAAACGAAAATTTATGAATGACAAGACGTAGAAAATGTCTTCAACAATATTCTAAACAATTATCTTCATTTCCAAATCAACAAAAATCATTCTCGAAAAGAAAACGACGTCGAATGAGACGTTTTCGACGACAACAAAATCGTATTAAAATTCGAACTAATTCAATGAATATGATAACTCAAATAACTACAGATGCATTAGATATGTTACATATATCAACTGAATCAAATTCAAAACCATTTGAATTTATTCAAAGATATGAATTAACTAGACAACATGCATTTACAATGCCAATTAATCAACGACCAATTATTTTTCTTAGAGAAAATGAAAATAATCAAATAGTTTCAATTTCAACAAGTGAAATAAATAATAATATAGAAGAAGAAGAGGATTATTATTCAAGTTATGTATGAACATTTTATAATAACTGTCGTTTTAAGACAAAAAAGAATGCTGAGTAATGTGATATTCTATCGAATGATTCAATATATAATACTATTAAAAATAATTGATAATATTTATACAAAATACAATAATTTTTCTCATTAAATCAGCATTGTGAGATAAGACAGTTGAAAGTTTGTGTAAATAACAAAATAAATCATTCATTTCAATGAATAATAACTGGTAGGTCATAATAAATGGTTTTCTCAGTATTTTGATTATAAAGTTTCTTTTTAATCTTTGAAGTTGAGCTTTTTTTTGCAAAAAAATGCAAATATAAAATAAACTATTGATTGTAAATCGTAAAGCTTTCCGTATTGCATATTTTCTTTTCTTTTAATAAAACATATTAGATGATATACCATCAAATGATTTTATTCGTAGTATCGAAAATAAGTCATACAGAATTTTGTTATAGAATTTCTTCGGCTAATTCAATTGGTTCTAAAAATTAAAAAGAACTTACTTTGAAACAATGAATTTATACTTAACTAATTCATTATTGATGAACAATGACGTATAAAATATAAATTTAAATCGTATGACTCATAATATATGACAAAATTGTTCGATTATTTAAAATCATTTTAATCAAAAGCATAAAGCATGTATCAGATAACAATTCAATCAAAAAATAAATAGAAGGAGAACAAGGGTAAAAAGAAAAAGTTTTATTGAAAGAAAGAAAAATCTCGAAGCAACGATTGTCTACTTACTCGAAGAAGAAAAAGAAAAAGAAAAGTTGCATCCATTTTTAAACATTTAATTCCTTTTGTAGCAATGAAATTGTTGTCTCAAACACGTCGTCGTCGACAACAACATCTATATTTAATCGGATTTATTTTTGGTATACCTTCAATTACAACATTATTTCATCTATTTTCTTCTAATCATAAATCAAATGAAAATCGAACCTATATTATTAATAATACTAAAACTTTTCCTGAAAGACGTCCTAATATAAGTCAACGTCGGTTTGTAAGTTCATCTGTTGAATTATTAGTTAAAGAAATAAAAGAAAATATTAAAAATAAAGAACTTGCATGGTTATTTGAAAATTGTTTTCCTAATACACTTGATACAACTGTTGATTTTGATAATGAATCAACATCAAAAAATCATCCGGATACTTATGTTATTACAGGTGATATTGATGCAATGTGGTTACGAGATTCAAGTGCACAAATACATCCATATTTACCTTTAATTAAATATGATATTAAACTTCGTCAATTGGTTGAAGGTGTTATATTACGACAATTTTTATGTATTCAACGTGATCCATATGCAAATGCACATTATAAAGATTTAAATCGTATTAGTGAATGGAAAACTTTAGATCAAACAGATATGCGTGATGGTATACATGAAAGAAAATGGGAATTAGATTCACTTTGTTATGTTTTAAGATTAATTTATTCATATTGGAAAGAAATTAATTATGATTCAACATTTTTTCATTATCATAAACAAGAATTTAAGAAAACTATTAGACTTATTTTACAAACTATGAAAGACCAACGACGATATAATGGATCAGGTAATGAAAATAATATAACATAGAAATAAAACAATCTTAAGGGTGTGAGGAGTAAGGATTTGTGATGTAAAAGAAAATTCAGTCAATTCTTAACTCTGAACAGTTCTGTAAAATAGTTGAAGCAATCAGAATTGTCTGAAGGAACTGCAAAACTTTTAGAAAAGTATTTTACGACGTAAAACATGTAATTTCATTCAATGCAGCACGGAAATTCTTCTATCATCTCCAAAGGAGTAAAGTTAGTTAAGTAATCTTTCGGAACTGGTCTGCGAACGATGAGATAAATAGGAAGAATAAAATGATTAACTGTAGACAAAATGTCTGTTGACGAATAACATAGTATTTCAGTCTGACATCTCATATAAAAAACTTTGATATTATAAATAATTTTAAATAAAATTTATTAATATCCGCTTACGATTTTCTCTTGTAAAAGTTTATTTCTTATATATAATATAAAAATTTAGGTTCTTATACATTTCAACGACATGGACAACCACCTGATCCTCGTGGTTATCAAGCTAGACCAAATGGTTTAATTTATTCATATTTTCGTCCAAGTGATGATCTTCAAACATATCCATATTTAATTCCATCTCAATTTTTTGCTTATCATACATTAAAACTTTTATTAGAATTAATAAAAAATTTAAATATGACAAATGATTTTAATGATGATATATTATCATTAATTTCTCATTTACATAATATTTTATTTGATGATAATATTAAAAATAATATAGAAACATTAATTACATATCATCATAATAAATATGGTTTAATTTATGCATATGAAATAAATGGAATAGGTGCTAGAAATTTAATGGATGATTCCAATATACCATCTTTACTTTCATTACCTTATTTATGTCCGAATGATTTTTCTATAAATAATTCAATCTATCAAAATACAAGAAAATTTATACTCAGTAAAGATAATCCTTGGTTTTTTACTGGTCCAATTCTTCAAGGTAGATATTCAAGATTATTTTGTTTTTTTTTCTTCTTCTTTTTATATATGATTATTCTAATTTATATTTAACAGGTATTGGTGGACCACATGTTGGATATGGAATGGTATGGCCACTTGCAATAATTATGCGTGGTTTAACAACAAATGATGATAGTGAAATTCGTTTATGTTTAAATATGTTACAAAAATCTCATGCAAATACTGGATTTATGCATGAAGCAATTAATGTTGATAATCCAATGCATTTTACACGTTCTTGGTTTGCATGGGCTAATAGTTTATTTGGCGAATTTATATGGAAATTATATAGAGAAAAAAGATATTTACTAAATGAGATTAATACTTAATGAATATATATATTTTTTTTCTTTATGATTTTCATTAACAATAAATGTGAACTTATTTTTGTTAAGTGTATAGTATGATATCTAGTAATAATGTCATAAAATAACGGATAAGGGATAATCAATGATCTTATTTTTTACACGAAATTTTTTTAACACTGTACATGTTCTATTAAAATAGACACAATTTGATGTGATCAACTTTCGACAATGTGAACAAGATGAATTCTATTTCTTTTTACTTCATTTTATGAGTCACATGCAAATCAATGATTGATATGTGCTTCCGTTGTATTTTTCCTATCATTCCGATATTAGTTGTTAGAGACATCCACACAATCTGCATAATAACAAATCATAACAATGTAAGTGCTTTTAAATAACAAAAAGAAATGAGATCTTAAAAGATCTTTGAGACATAGTTAAAGTGTGACTTAGACACATACTTAAAATAAGCATAGAAATATACTTCATAAAAAAGAAAAATTAATGGACTTTCTTCGTGTGATGCTGCGTCTAATAATAGTCGTGTAACTCCATCAAAACAAAAGAGTTTTTCGATCGGATTTGTTTTGTTTAGATCAGCACTGATTACTCTTCTCTACCTAACTGCAAAATTAAATACTAATTACATTTTTTCTTTCTTATTTTGGCGCATTATTGTAAACACAGATCTTCGATTTTTGGAACTTTAATCTCGAGTGCACAATCTACTTTAAAAATTTTATTTATGGACTATCAGAAAGAGTACACTCGAGAGTACCAAACATTTGAATGAAGATTTGAAATATAGAACAGTAATTCGTGCAAAAATACTGGGATCGGATTCATTGTTAATTTTTCTTTTCTGTGAGGTCTATTTCTATATCAATTATGGAAGATCAGTTATAAGGGTATTTTGTGAAGCGTCGTTTATTGCATCTTTTTTATCATAGAGTCAATTTTTTAAGTATGTGTTTTTATATAAAAGAAATTAATTATACAAATCGAGTTACGACTTTTGGACCATCCTTTAACTATTATTCATAAGAATTTTGTTGGTATATAAACTTCAAATATGGGTTTTATCTTATTTTATATATTTAATTAATTACAACCAATGGCAAGCTGCGCTTCTTCTAAAAGTTAAAGATAACAAAGATGTTTATTTGCCTCCATAAGTCAAGATAACAGATGTATGAAAAATAGCGTAATATTCATAAAATATCAGTGTAATATACAAAAAACTAGTTTCGTTTTATATGTTCATTATTGTATATGTATTAATAAAAGTCTAATTTGTGAATATTCTCTAGATTTTTCTTTCACAGATACAGACATATATTTCAACATGAATATATTCAAACTTTTATCTGCTATTCTTGTAACACTCGGTTGGATTAATTTTGCTTCTGCAACTAATGGCTATGGTGTAGATTGTGCATGCATTTGCTGTATTGAAGTAAAACCAACTGAATGCAAACTAGCCCTCCTCGGTTCAATTCATTTAGAACTTGATGCATGTGACAATAGCCAATGTCTTAATGTTTGCAATACAACATATCCACTTTGTGAATCAGGCCATTCAGTAATGAAAACTACATGCAGGTATTCATAACTAAAAAGAATAAATGATTACATGATTTTCTTTGAAATATATACTAATAATTTGTATGCACTATAGTGAAACAACTGTAGCAACAACTAGTCCAACAGCAACAACAGCATCAGGGTACTATAAAAGATTATAATTTGGATTCGATCTTATATTTCTTTATCATTTTCTTTTCTAGTTCAATCACTACAGCTACACCACGATCAAGTGCTAGTACTATCAGATCTGTTTTTCAATTTTCACATTTTATTCTGTTTTCTATTGTGCTTACATTTTTATATTCGTAAAAGTACATAAAAAAAACAAATTCAAAATTAAACATTTGTTACATGAGTGTAAAAATTAAATAAAATCATTATTAAATATCTTAGTTAGCAATCATTGAATAATTAATTTCGATTGTTCTCTGAAAAAGTATCACTAAGACGGTAACAGTTGGTCTTCAAAATTCTGAATCTCTGAAAATAAAATGAAAATCTATGAAATATCGAGAGCACGACGAGAATTCCACGAGTAAGTAATAAAGTTGTATGAAGTGTACTAGAGAGATAAATTTGGTTCATACAGAAAAATTATTATACAATATTTCAAAGTTTTAAGACCCATTCTATTAAGAAAACAGTAGAAGTATATGAGAAAAAAGTCATGTATACAATGACCCAAACATCATTCTGCCGAAGAAAAAAACTGAATGTCGCGACTACAATTTGACTAAATCGGGGAAATCTTTTTATCGCTTATAAAATAGTATGCATAGTAAAGATGAATGAGTGCCGATGTTGTATTATCTCATTCCTTTATGCCGAAAGATGGTGGAAATACCGTGGAATTTGATGGTTTTTCTGTTTCCTGACAACGCCATGTTGTTACTTGAAAATATAGTTAAATCAATAAAAATGAATATTTGTAATTTGAAATATCATTTATGAAACCTAGTAACTATATTTAATACTATAGAAGTAAAGTAAAATGTGTACCATGTGTCCAGGAAGAATGATTTGAAGTCGTACACATTCGTAAACAATACTATTGTGCCAGATATGATTGAATTGCAATTCTATTATACCATTCCGAGAAAAAAGATGAACCAAAGAATTTTTCGACTTTGAAAATAGCAAGTAATACATTCTACACTAATGCATGAGAGAAGCATTTGAATAATTTTTCTCAACTGCTACTATTAAATTCGTGCAGATGAGAAAGTTTTTAAAAATGTTATTTAAATTCAGGACCAAGTGACCTCCATAGTAAATATCTCAATTTGAACTTTTTAATGTCATTTCAGATTATAATGTTGAGTTTTTTTTCTTTATAAGGAAAAATCATGTTTGATTAAGAATTAACAGTTGAAAGAGCATGACTTACCTTAAATTATACAGTGCATGACCCAAATTAGAACGGAGTTTTCACCCATTCATATTCTATCACTACTATCTCTGCAAAAAAAAGAGCTAGTAAGCTCAATTTTTTTAACTAAGTAGATGAACATCTCTTCTACCTGCTTGTGAAAAAAAAATTGATAGATGTTGAGAAATAAAAAAGTCACAAGCAGTAGAACCAAGACGAGTAATGCCGTTCTAAATAAGTACACTGTCCCTAAAAAGAATGTTAATGCAAAAAGTGTCCCAAATTAGAACGTTCTCATACAAATATATGGAAGAAGAGGTAAAATTCACAAATCGTGTCATATCTTCCTCAAAACTTGAAAATCAAGAGAAATGTCCGCTAGAAAAGTTGTTCCTTATGTCATTCTCTATCACTCTGCAAAGGTTTAGCTCAGTACATTATTCTATCAACGAGATACATTCTAGACAATCTTCACTAATAACATGAAACAACGTTCTAAATAAGTACAGCGTACCTAATTAGAATGGTAATGAAAAAAATATCCCAAATTAAAACGATCCTATATAAAATGCATGTAAATCATTCGTCAAGCATAATTTCATTTGTTTCTGCTGCTAGACTTCAAAATCGACTGCTACTCCTGGAACAAAAGTTGTTCAGTTCGCTTTTCTCTATAAGATACCAGCGGTTCATATATTTTGAATAAATGTTTTATCGTTAAATGATCTTTTTCTCTGATAGCTTTGTATTAATGAAAAAAAAACCAGTATTTGAGAAACTCTTGAATTGAACTCAATATTTTTACAAAACGAAATACATATTCGGAATCAGCATCAAATTCTACATCTGATGATGTACAGTTTACAGAATTGAAAGAGAAAATTTTTTCGATGTTCCTGAGGTCCGCTACAGGTCTCACGTACGTCATGCTGAAAAATGAAAGTCGGTTTCCTCTAATAAATCATCCATCATCAGATGTAGAACTTGATGCGGATTCCGAATATGTATTTCGTTTTGTGAAAATAATGTGTTCAATTCAAGAGTTTCTCGAATACTGGTTTTTTTCTTCATCAACACAAAGCTATTAAAGAAAAAGATCATTTAACGATAAAATATTTATTCAAACTATATGTACCGCTGGTATCTTATAGAAAAAACACGAATTGAACAACTTTTGTTCCAGAAGTAGCAGTCGATTTTGAAGTCTAGCAGCAGAAACAAATGAAATTATGCTTGAGAAATGATTTACATATATTTTATATAGGACCGTTTTAATTTGGGGCACTTTTTGCATTACTATTCTTATTGGGGATAGTAGTGTACTTATTTAGAACGGCATTACTCGTCTTGATTCTACTGCTTGTGACTTTTTTATTTCTCAACATTTATCAATGTTTTTACAAGCAAGTAGAAGAGATGTTCATCTACTTAGTCAAAAAAATTGAGCTTAATTGCTCGATTTTTTACGGAGCTAGTAGTGATAGAATATGAATGGGTAAAAACTCCATTCTAATTTGGGTCATGCACTCTATATCAAAGTTGTTAGGAGAACAATAAGAGGAAAGAAAACATGCAAAAAAAATGAACAAGTTTAGTACTTCTACTGTTTTCTTTTTCCATCGAATCATTTTCTGATTCACATATTTCTCTCTTTTGAATATCTAAAGTTTACATATACACATACTTCTTTTTTTCATATATGATTCATAAACTCAAGAATAGATTTTTGTATGTAAATAGCAATGAAGAGAACATTGTGAAGAAAGAAAAAAAAAGTGTTATAAACCAAACAGAATAATAAAAAAAAATTCGTCTGTAAAAGTAAAGTGTCAATTGATTTTTATTCCATTTCTTTTTTACATTTTTATAAGTAAGAATATGCATA
>JAJEKB010021212.1:273040-308004 GCA_022393335.1 Macrotrachela quadricornifera
ACACCCTCAACACCAACACCAACCACACCAACCACACCAACACCATCAACATCAGAATCAACAGGAGGACCAATAACATCAGAACCAGCAACATCAAGCACACAAGAGTATGATTCCATAGTATATTTGCATTTGATCTTATATTTCTCTGTTATTTTATTTTCTAGACCAGTGACTACCGCTGCTCCAAAATCAAGTGCTAATACTATCAAATCTGTTTTTCAATTTTCACTCTTTACTATTGTACTTACATTTTTATTTTTGTAAAAGTATATCAAGAGATAAAAGTTGAAAACTAATTGTGCGTTATGCAGGAATAAAAACTAAATAAAATTAACATCAAAACCATAAACTATAAATCATTAAATAATTAATTTCAATTGCTCTTTTTAAAATGATTACACTTATGATTATAGATCACTTATTGTTCTGTTGAAACTGATATAAAATATTTCAAAAAAGATAAACATTAGATAAAATTTTTGTAATAGAAAATGTAATTATAATATCTACTCAATGTTATCCTAATCGAGAAAGTAAAGGCAATTCACAGATTAGCAGTGGCATTTTTAAAAGACTGCTTCAAAATTTTCTAAACTACAAGAAAGTTTTAAAGAGATACGTGAGATAATAACGATAGAGAACATTGCTAAAAAATTAAATGAAAAAATTCTCTTGGAATATGACTTTAGGAATTGAAAATGTTAAAAATTCCATTACGTAAGCTTTTGCTCTGGCATCAGTGATGGTGCATCGCTCACTCGACTGATATTTTAATTTATCGAAACTAAAATTGCTGTCACCAGAAAACAAGTTGAAAAAAATTATTTTGTTTTTTTACATTTAAATAAAAGAAACGAATCATATGCAAATTTATTGAACAATCATTTGCACACAGATAAAAGTTTATATTCTATATAATAAAATATGTTTATTGCTATGAAAAACAGTATTATTATCTCAAAATAAAATATAAATTAATTTCATTAATTACTTCTTAAAATTTATTTTTTCGAGAAATATTCATAAAGTTTTAGAAAAATTTTTATATGACGTCAAGATAAATTATACTTGCATAATTCAAGAATCAAATATAGAACGTTTTTTAATGACGCTATTGTTTATATACAGCTGACAAAGATTTTCACAAGTTTTTATCGTAATTACACAATTGATTGTAAAATGTATAATCTTCAATGATAACAGCAACACAGATATATTCTTGTATATGTAGTTTTGAGTCAGAATAGTGTAATCTTAAAGTCTATTTTAACGCAAATATAAAAGGTTGTATATGAAAAGACAACCAATATAATCATGAATTTAGTCATATTTCTATGCATTATTCTTTTTATATTATCTGGTTTCAATCTAGTTTATACAACTATAGTTAGTGTTGAGTGTCAATGCTTTTGTTGTATTTCATCGATGCAAATGGCATGTAAATCCATACAATTAAACTCGATTAAATTAAAAATAGATACTTGTCAGACAAACAATTGTATTGATGTTTGTCAACAAGCCAATCCTATCTGTGAACTAAGTAATGGAGTTGTTAATGGAACATGCATTCAATCTACTCGGTAAGTCTAACAAAAAAAGAAACTTATCCTTGTTTCTCGATTCTATGCGACACGATAGTAAAGATTTAATATTATCTGATACATAAATATTCAGAAAGGAAAGTGCTTTTAAATACATTTATTCGTCGCAAAATATCTTGACTTAGTGTACTAAGATCAAACTAATAGAGGCTTCGGATATTATTTTAAAAGCTTATTTTATAAAAATCTTTCCATCGATTTTTCAATCAACATACGTACTGCTTCAAAGAAATAGTCACAATCTATTTTTTGCACTCTCATGGAATAATATAGCTATGGGATGAAAAATCAATTGAGAGATATCCTGAAATCAGCCATTTAAATGTCATCAGAAGTCCCTATACACTTGATTTTAAAAGAAAAAAAAATACTAAAATATTTTCGAACGGCAAATCGATCTTAACGTCATTTGAACAATGATAAACTATCCTCTTTTAGAATACCAGTTTCTAGGGGATTAGGGATATATTACATGCTTTTCAAAAATAGATGCATGAATTTAGATAAATCCTTGATAGGATCATGTATGTGTCATATAGAATATACGCATTAGATTTTTCCAAATCATCTATAGCTGTACCAGTATTGCTAAATACGATTGATACATATTATTAACATGAAATCATTAGTTTAATGTCATCTAGGGCTATAATGACTAGTATAAGAAAGACTAAAAATTCAACAAATAGCAGAACTATCAAACCTACACGAAGAACTCCAAAAACTACTCGAAAGACAACTACACGAAGGACTACTAGAAAAACAACTACTCGAAGGACTACTAGAAAGACAACCACTCGAAGGACCACTAGAAGAACAACTACTCGGAAAACAACTCGAATAACTATTCCAGTAACTACATCACAAGTAACTAGCATTAAAACTATTAGTACTACTCAAGCAACTACACCATTAACTACTCAAACGAATACACAACTTACTACCACAATAACAATCACAAGCATCCCCACAAGCACAAGTAAGACTTCAACAATGATTCCCTTAACAACAACAACAACAAAAGAGAGTAGTAGTGCCAGTACTAGTCAAGCTACACTTTCATCGACAACAGAAACAACCAGCAGCAGTACTAGCACTTTTACAAGGTATAATGATGAGTATCATTGTCTGCCAATATATACTACCTTTTTTTTTGTTATTTCTTATAGTATTAGTACTCCAACACAAACAAATACAACAACAAACTCTAATATTAATGTGCTGAGATCTTCTTTTCAAATGTCGTATTTAATTATTTTTACTATTGTTTTACATTTTCATATTGTTTAAAATCCATAATTTGTATGAAAAGATGTCATTTATAAAACTATTTCTATGTTTTTAACCTTGTTAATAATCTTGTTTTTGTTATTAAACGATTACAGTAATTTAGCCATGTACTGTCTAATACATTTATTATTGTTAAGGTAATGAATGATCAAAGGTCGAACGTACGTCATTTCTTGTCTCTATTCGCAATAACTGAACTTTATAATTTTCTATTTGAAAGGACATAATAATGTTGCCGAGCAATTCAGATGTCTAATCTAGTTTTGTATATTAAAAGTGTCTCTAGTTCAAAATGCAGCTAAAAATGTACTTTAATAAAGATATTGATTAATTGTGTTAGTGTATATAGTAAAGAGATTATCAACTTAATAATATTTTTTATATAGAAAAATAATCCAAATCATAACTATTCGAAATCATAAACATAATAATATATTTTTCTACCATAGATACACCAATCAACATGTATAAAAACAAAGTAAAATTGTTTCTTACATTAAAAAAATTTTTTAACGACATATGGTACTAAAGAAATATTTATTGTTCAAATCAAAACAATACTATTAGATTGGTTTTTTTTTATTATAAACATATATTATTACTAATATGAAATGTAGAAGTATAAAATATTTTTTCTCTTACTTCACTAGTAAACAAACAAACAATATGCGTACAGGCATGCGAAATATAATCAGTGTATTATTATCTACAGTAAAATGTACGAAAAAAACACATTTGTATGAAAGTATTTATCAATACAGGTCAACCTTCATTCATTCTGTTGGGAAATCAAATCCAACATAGTTTTCAAAAATAATGTGAATGAAAATGGCTTTAAAAACATACATAATAATCAGGATAATGATTAAATTATATTCATACTAGTACTCAGTATAGGATATATCTTCAAATATTTTTTAAAATACAAAAGTTTTGTTTTATTTCGTAATACAAAAATCGGAATGGCATTGATTGATGACATTTATCATCTGTTTAAATTATTTGTAATTTTCTAAATTTATTGTATGGCTTCTCTTCTGAATTAGTTTGAATATGAAAGTCAATTAATTGATATTAAATTCTATATATTATTGATCATAATTTTATTTTTCTATCTCATTTTATTCAAAAGATGATATTAAAAAATTAAAAGACATTGTTGCAAATTTTTTTTCTACATATGATAATTAAATATAATGAATAATATTACTCAAATATTTAATATTCAAAAAAATGTTGTTGAAAAATGAATATAAATTAATTATTAGTTTGCGGATGAACTTGGTGTAGGATCGACTCTAAAAGTCTTTTCTGGTTCTGGTTCACCAGGAGCTCGTTCTACTGGATAGCCACCCATATGAAACGAAACTCTAGCAAATTGACCATCAGGCAAAGCAACCTATATAATTTAAGATATAAAAAACAATGTGTTATTTGATCTATTTGAAATAACTTTTATTATTTACCTTAAAATCATAAAATACACCACATCCTTGTGTCTTTTTAACAGTTGCTGGTTTCAATTGGAAATCAGCTGGAATTGATGAAAATACTTCGCGTACGGCGTTATCAATGCCTTTTGCATGCTACGAAAAGAACAAAATACATGTATCAATCATAGAGAGAAATATAGATAACTAAATATAGTTTACTTTTTGAAAAAGCTGTTCATCATGATCATCTAGTGAACGATAACCAGTATCCATTTTTATATAATTGCCTTAGTACCGTCGAATATTAACAAAATCGATGAGAAGTATAATATATATGAATAGAGAAGGTAATGGATTTATATATTATATACCTTCAGATAAGCACGTAAGTATCTTTTTTTTTCTCTGTATAAAAACAAAAGGAGAATATTCAAAAGCATACCTCGCCCTCCCACGCGGGGGGAGGGGGATGCAGCTTAAGTTTATGTCTAAGTAAAAACACTATGTGATCAAATCCTCAAAACAAAGTACCTTTGTATCCATAAGAATGTTTATTGCATATTAGTCTCAATAATATATACTTAATGTGATGAAAAAGAAGTAAATATGCTTTAATTATTGTAGCAAAACACATTGATTTGTTCTTTGTATTGATTTTTCATCATCAATGAATGTAACATCGTTTTCTTTCTTTCTCTTATTTTTTTGTCCATGAAGAAACTATGACATATTTTATGTAATTTGTAAATATGAATCTTAATGCAATTCTTTCAACACATGCATCTTAAGTATCAATTAGTCATATTTTCATCATAGAAATATACAGAAAAAATGTGCTATTGGAAAATAAATTTAGATTCTTTATTCTTGTGCTGATGAACTTGGTTCAGGATCAACATTAAAATGTTGTTCTGGGTCTTTTTCACCAGGAGCTCGTGGTACTGGATCACCACCTGTATGAAATGAAACTTTAGCAAATTGACCATCAGGTAAAGCAATCTGTATAGTTTAAAATGTAAACATGAAAGATTATTCAATTTACTCGAAAATAATATTTCCTATTTACCTTAAAATCGTAGAACATACCACAACCCACTTCTTTTCTAATAGTTACTGCTTTCAAATTGAAATCAGATGGAATTGATGGATAGGTTTCACGTATAGCTTTATCAATACCTTTTGAGTGATATAAAAAAAAAGGAACAGAATCCATAGATAAATCAAAGAAACAAACAAAGATAGTTATATATAATTTACCTGTTGAAAAAGTTCTTCATCCTTTTCATTCAATGGTTGATAGCCAGTATTCATTTTAATACAAATATATTAATGTTGTTGAATGTTAGGAAAATTAATAGTAAGTATGTATATGAATGAAAAAAATATTAGATGTTTATATATGATGTCTCGAACAGAGGAGGCGGAGGTAAATATTTTTCTTTGCTAAGAAAGAAACTAATATTCATACAAAAGAAATAGATTTGTTCCAAATAATGATTATTCATAATTGACAAACACGAGAATATGGCAGTGTGGAAGAAATATTGCAGAGAGTATACGTTCATTATTGTTTAAAAAAAATTGCTTTTTTCTTCAGTAAAAGTCGTGTTTTTTTTTATTGGAAAAAAGGATTATAGAATGAAAAAAAAAGGTTCTGCATCAGTTCGTTCTTTAAAAACTATTGATACACATTTTTATTCTTGAGAAAATTTCTCTTATACTCCTACTTTTTTTCCTTCGCTACGACCTTGAATAAATATAACATTCTTGTCTTTCTTTTACCTATTTTGTTTATGATGAAAATAGAATTTGTTTATCGTTGAGAAGCTAGTATGAATATTACATATTACTGTTTCTAATAGAAATTTATAACAAAATGTATATTGAAATATACAATAATAAAGTTTTATAAATAATATAAAAAAAAAGGAAAAAACTTTTAGCTGATGTTCTAGATTTATGTTATCTTGAATGATCTGACAAGATTTTTATGAATTTTAAAAGATCAGAAAAGAATCTTTTTTTTGATACATCAGTAATAATATAGCATCATCTTTTTAAGAATACGAGCATTTTCATAGAATTGAAAAATCTCAATCAGTCAGTCAAAATTAAATCTTTGCTCAACATGTAAGAGATATCTGTTCTGTCAAGCATTTTAACAATGAATGGAACAATAAGATAATAAGAGAGCAACATATTTTTGTTTATATTTGGGATAATCAAGAAGAAATTGGAAGATAAAAGAAAAAAGTAAAATATTAACAAAATATAAAATAACGTGTATACCAAAATCAGCAAATGTTTTGTATTTTCTGGTGCTTTCAGATGCATCTGTTACGAGAAGTACTGATTGTCATAAACAATAATATTTTCTAATTGATGATAATTTCGACAAATAAAAAAAAAACAATTTTAAAATATTCGAAATACATGTTTGATACATTTTGCTTTAGTAGTGTCAATTTTTAGGAGTGAACCTGCTGTTTAAATATTATTGTAAAATTATTAATTGTTTAATTAGCTTTGATACACTTAAATGTATGATCATATTGATCAATACTATAATAACAATTTTATACAATGAAAAGAATTATTAAACTGCATGTAGGAAAAATATTTCACACAAGGTGATTATTTATTGTAAAATAAATCTTTTTTTTAATTCTTAACTCAGAATAGACAAATTCTTTATTAGAATACATCATTATCATAAATCATCATAATAATGATATTCCAAATAATTTCTCATTCTTAAATAGTTTTGTTCGATGAATTAATTTATGTGTATTACTCTATAACTCAAATTAAACACAAAAATTAAGAGTAAATGCTTTTTTTTTATTAATAAAATCAATTAAAACAAATGTTTAATCCTTCTCACAAGAGTATTCTTTTCCATCATTATTGTATTTAATATATAATATTTCAAATATAAGATTTCTAAAATTTGAATACGTAAATGATTTATTTCGATTTCAATTAAATATAAATGTCTATATTAATCTAATGTTTGTCAAATAAGAAGCGTTCAGAAAGAGATGCTGTTAGAATATGGATCTAAATCGTTTATTCTTGTGCTGAAGAGCTTGGTTCAGGATCAACCTTAAAATTTGGCTCGGGTTTTTTTTCGCCAGCAGGTCGTTGTATTGGATAACCACCTGTATGAAACGAAACTTTCGCATATTTACCATCAGGTAAAGGAATCTATAGAATTCAAAAGATGAAAATAAATCGTTATTTGATGTACTCGAAATAAGATTTGTCTTTTACCTTGAAATCATAAAACATACCGCATCCTCTTATTTTTCTAATAGTTACTGCTTTCAATTGGAAATCAGATGGAATTGATGAAAATGTTTGGCGTACTGCTTTATCAATACCTTCTGAGTGCTATAAAGAAGAATAGAATAAACACATTAATCATGCGAAAAAAATAGAGATAATAAAATATAATTTACTCGTTGAAAAAGCTGTTCATCATCATCATTTAGTGGTTGGTAAACAGAATCCATCTTTATATAACTGTTTTAGTATCGTTGAATGTGAATACAATCAATGGTAAGAATATATATATATATTTATATACATAAATAAGAAAAATAATTGCTTTTTACGCATAATGCTTCGGGAGAGTTGGATAAAATCGTTTTTTTTACAATAAAAAGAAAGTATTTATGCAAATTAACGTGAATAATATATGGTTGATGTAAAAGATGTACGTCAAGTACCATTAGTTAAATATATCGAAGTAAATAAAAAAAATGCCCTTGATTTTTCTAGTATAAACCAAATCGATATATATTTTTGGTATTGATTATTCATTTCTTGTTTTCACTTATTTTATTCGTTAAAAAAAGAACAGAACATGTTTTATATATAGATGTATACTAAACGAGACTATTTTCACAATATATATAATTTCAATAGAGAAGAAGCAAATATTCATTTTGACATGTAAGTTTTTGTGTTGCATCGATGTTTCTCGACAATAGTAAGAATCCGATCTTTAATATTTATTTTGATTTTGATAATGAAGATAATTGCTGTTTTTATTAATTATTATTTGTTTAAGGACAAAAAACTGTTTTTGTTGTTTATTTACTTTTGATTTAAATAAAAACATTTTTTTTTTGTCGAGAGTTATAGTTGTATTGCATAATTGTCTAATTAAATTGATGTTTTAGTAAACATAATTTCAACTATGCGAACTGGATATAGATTTAAAATTGAAATTAACAAGAATTGATATATAGAATAAACTTTTCAATTTAATATTTTCGATATTAAAAGTGTGCGAGTACTAAGTAAAGTATATCGTAGGATATACTTTTATATGTGGGTTTTGCATGCAAAAATACTTGATAGGTGTTAAATTGAATTTCTTTTTGATTTTATTGTATATATTAATATTGATTGATAAACTACGAACGAATTTTCTATTTGGGTTCTATTTAATCATGTATATTAGGCGAATCGTTACTTGTTCTGTGCAACGATCATATGGTTATATTAATATTTTTAGAGTTGTGTATTCAAATCAATATATCACTACTTCAATATTTTTAATACGATTTTCTAGTGTAGACGTGTATCGAACCTAAAGACCTGCTGAGTCAAATTTTTTTCCATAAATTATGAGTAGCATTCATGTAGAAATATATCATATGATTCAAGGTTAGCGTAGTATTACAAATCAAATCTGATTAGAGATTATTGTGAAGTAATAAATATTTATTTTAAACATTATGCGGAAGAAAAACTTCAAACAGACTAAATTTACAAATTTGCTTTTGTTCATCAAAGATATTTATAATGATGGAAGGGTTTTAAATATAAGTAAAAAAAAAGATAATTCTGTATGTGTTTTCATGTAATTTATACAGAACCTTGCCATTTCTCACATCTGATAATACTCTGAATAATAAAAATATTATCGACCAATAGGATGATAGAAGATTTTCGAAGTTACTATAATCTTACATCGACTTCGACTCTATCAGAGTCGAAATTGTATTTCTGAGTTAGATGCAGATCTCCAATGAGACTCGAATGCTGATCCCAGCATTCGGTAATTATTCAAACGTGTTTTGAAATATACTGACACTCATGAAGCAATCTCGCATTTGTACAGACCTAAATTCTGGTAATTTTAACTGTCATTGATTATTTTTTGGATGCCTATGTCCATTCACCTTTGAAATTATTCATTTTATTTTGTGTTGATTTGCTATATCCAATCCAATCTTGAAACGTGTTTTTCGGTGTACTGTTTACTCTATCGAAGTTTTTAATTGAAAACGAGTTTACTGAAGGTGATATCCCAATCATATCCGAATTTATTCAGTCGAGACCGATCCGATTCAGTGCGTGCCTACTAGCAAAAAATATTATTATCCAATGATAAAAATGCTTTTTGTCCTCCAATATTTCTATGATCTAATTTTTATAACATTTTTTCATATATTCAAGTGAAACAACGGATTGTATCACTATTTAAATATAATTAAAAATTTTATTCACTAAAATATATTTCTATTTTTTATTTTTTATTATATTCATCAAAAATTTCTGATATTCTTCCTCGTTATGCTATTAAAGGGTATATAAGAACGATAAAAAAATATATTTGATCACATTCGCTACATAACAGCAGTGTACACAAGTATTTTATTCACCTTATTTAAATAGCAAACATGAGTCGTGGTGGTTGTATGGATGTACGAAAACGATGGCCCGATCTTGTTGGTAAATCAGAACAAGAAGCAACTCAAAAACTTCGTGCAGATGGTAAGAAAGTTTAAAACTACAAAATAATTAAATGTATTTTTTCTTTTGATAAATTAGGTGAAACAAATATTGAAGTAGTCAATGATGATACACCAGAAGCATCTGCATCAATCCCAAGTGGCACTGTACGTGTCATTTTAGATGAAAATCATAATGTTAAATATCCACCACTTCGAAATGACTAAATAAAACAATAGTTTTTTTTTTCATAACAATATAGTTTATTTAATCCATAATATATAAATATTTACAAGTTGTTTTTTTGATCGAATTAATAATAAATATTCCAAGTCTTTTTCTTTTTTTTTTCAATTAAAAAAAAATCTTTGATGAGAATCAAAAAGCGCAAAAATAAAAAAAAAAGTACTATCAATGATTTAATTATCATTGAATGGGTCGTGATTTATTTGGTATAAAATTTGGTGCTCATTTAGCTGCTCATCTTACACCAGAATGGCGTTCTCAATATCTTCAATATGAAACTATAGTTGCTATTCTTTATGCTGCTGTTGATCGTATTTTACCTAGTACAGAAACAGCTCGTAATCGTTATTTTTCACAAATTGATAAACAATTTTTTGCCTATTGTAATAAAGAACTTCTTAAAATTAATGTATTTTTTGGTGAAAAATTATCTGAAAGTATTCGTCGTTTTGAACAACTTCATACTGAATTAAATTATTTTAAAAAATCTTTAATAATTAATGAATCTGAACAATCCATAATTCGACGAAGACGACAAATTTTTCGTTCAAATTATCATCGTATTGATGATTTAAAATTAGCATTTAGTGAACTTTATTTATTATTAGTACTTTTACAAAATTATCAAACATTAAATTATATGGGTTTTAAAAAAATTTTATTTAAACATGATAAATTATTTCAGAAAATAAATGGAATTGAATGGTTAAAAACAAATGTTGATTCATCACCATTTGTTATTAATCATCAAGTATCAAATTTAATTGATCAAGTTGAAATATTAGTTACAGATTATTTAGAAAATGGAAATAGAAAATTTCTTTCCATTAGTTACATTATTGATTGAAACTATTAGTTTTTTTTCAAATCTTGTTTGAGTAGATTCATGTCATTGATATAATATAAACGAAAATATACGTAATAAAGCCCTTTTTCAAAGTTTTTCCGTATATCTTCAGTATTTGATTCGAAATTTTTTTAAATTGATAAGTCTATATACAGAGTTTTTATTTATACTAACAAATATTATTCCAAATCGTCCGTCAAACCTATCATCTGTAGAAAAAATTAAAAAAAATTATTATTTTTTCTATCAATAGACAGACATTATGCAACGATTCTTTTTTTTTTAATCACTTTGATTACTTGAATCATTTTGATCGTTAATAGTCATTTTATAAATATTTGTTTTGCTATACGTAGAAAACTAAATCTAATGATATTATTTAGGTTTGAAAATAGGTCTAAGAATATAAAATAAAAAAAGATTCTTCAATTTTTTTCGAACGTAAAGTTTAACAGAAAAATTTCTCAAAGTATTATTTTAATAATGTTATCAGAGAATTAATCATTTATTAATATAATAACATCCAAGGGGTAAACGGCAGATTCTCCGAATTCGAAATTCCTTGGAGTACAATGCATTTTATACGAGTACCCATAAGCCCTCATGATCTGTCCTGTTGAGTATTCATAAGTCATCAACAGCTATCTTATGAGGGTACTTATAAGTCATCATTGTCTATCCTATGAGCTACTCATTAGTTCTTGACAGCTGTTACATGGAGATATCCATCAGTCCTTTTCTCCTATTATATAAAAGCAGAGGTGCAGAATCTTCCTCATGCGCACCCGCGCGGGGGAGGGGGAAAATTTTTTGAAAAATTGCGTTACTCGGGGAAATTTTGGGAAATTGTCAGTCCGGAGAAATTTTGGAAAACTTTGAGACTAGGAAAATCTTGGAAAAACTGTTAAAAGGGAAAACCATGCTCTCGTCATAATTAATTGTTACAGGATATAATTCATTCTTTCGAGTTTTTTCTATTACTCGTATGCTCTGCTCTTGACAATTCTAAAGCAAAACATTCGTGGCAATCGAGTTCTGGATTACGAATCCTTAGACAAAGAAGTGATATTACATTGGAATACAGCACCGCTTCGTCTAGCAAATCCATTTATCAAGTCCTGCCTCAACAACTGTTTCTCTCAACTAAAGGATAAGCATCGGATTTTCTTCAAAAAAACAGTACGACATCGCCTATTCAAATTAGTTTCACCTGACTCAGTTGTTTTGAACCGCTTGAGAAAAAAACAAGTAGAAAGAATTCCTATAATTCAAAATAAATATGTTAAATTTGATAGTAAGTAACCAGTTTTTATATTAAATGAAATAAAAGTAAATGAAATTACTCCCTCATCTTCAGCCTCAGCTACCCTCTACTGACGATGGCATTTGAAATGCGGAAAGCTCTAGTTTATTGAAAATTGTGTAATTTCATTTAATAAAAAAACTAGTATACTTACTATCAAAAATAACATATTTATTTTGAACTATATCAAAAAGACCTATGATAATTAATTTTTTTCCATATATTAAGAATTCCTATGTTGTACGAACAGTAATAAATAGAACAAAATATTGCCATATTTATTTTTACTTATATTTTGTGTCAAACAAAGTTGTCTGTAAGTGGCGAAGAAAAAATAGCTTTGGGGAAATTTTTTATTTTTTAGAAAATTCTACACCTCTGTATAAAAGTACCCTTAAGTCCTCCTGTTCTATCATATGGAAGCACCCTTGGCTTCTCAAGAGCTATTATATAGATTTACCTTTATTCTCTCATGTTCTATTATATGAAGATACCTTTGGATGCTCAAGCCCTATATTATGGGAATAAGTTTAGGTCTTCAAGGGCTATTCTCTTGACTGTAGTCAGAGTATTAACCCCAAAAATGACCCTGTGTTCTTGTGTCTTTTCGCAGGGTGGTAGTTCGATTCTACAGTCAAGGGATGGAATGGATCGCTTTGATCTGCGGTACTGGTATATAAATTGTTATAAAAAAAGGCATTTTACTATTTATTCATGCAAAAATGTCCTCGATACTAATTGGTTTATAAAATTATCAACAAGATTGTTAGAATTTTTTGCCAATCGCAAGGATTATATAGAGCTGCTGATAGATGTTGAAATCGGTGTTGTTTCTGTTCCATTCCTTGCCGACAATAGATGTATGTGCACTATGTTTCTTGCAGGAATTCCAAAGTTTGAGAGAAAATATGGTGTATATGCGATCGAGTTTATGCGAGAAATATAGACGAAAGGACTGCATTTTCTGTGAGATCTTTGGTCTAAATAAACTGGACATTAGGCAAGAATTTGGCAGAGACCACATCCCCTTTGATTTGATTACATCAAATTGACGTCTTTTCTACGATAGTGTAGTAATTGATTTCCTAGACTGTATTGCCAGTGCTTTTCAGAAGAAGAATGGAGGTCGTTATGTGCAAGACCTGTCATCCGATAAATCAGAAACCCTGCTCGAAGCCTTACAGTGAGTGATGCATATAGATCCCCAAGGCACTTATACTACTGCGATCCCGCTAACTATATACTATGAGAAGCTATAGTTACCTTTATGAGAGAGCCGTTAAAGAACGATGACTATCCCTCTCGTATAGTTCTGCAGGACCTATGAGTACCTCTATTATAATACCGCTTGATATTTTGTGGGTACTGGTATCGTGTACGCTTTGAGAAACCTACCTGTACTTTTGTATAATAGACCTTGTGAACCTAAGGGTGTACCTCCATTATTTAGCACTTGAATACCTAAACGTGTCCTCATAATATAGGACTTTAGAACTTAAAGGTACTTGAGGATCTAAGAGTATTTTCGCTCACAATCATATGAACGCTGATAAGAGTGAGCTGCACACCTCTACCAGCTTCTGGAAATAGAAGCTATCGCACGCCTAGTGAAGACTTAAGATGTCATAGGCGCCTTCGAAAAAGAAATACACATATAGGAAATAAAGTGATCAGAGATTCGGAGTATGATAGAAATCTCGAAAATCCTGAGAGTACAGAATCCACCGTTTTCCTCTTGAGATTCAATGCTTCATTGAATACAGAAATTTAAGTTTTTTTTTGTTTTTGCAGCATCAATTAATATTATTTTTCAAACAGTCATTGGAGCTTTACCTTCATGGTTTCGGATGGCTCAATGTTTACGACGTTATTATGATACTCGTTTAAGTTTTCCTCATTTAATGAATGCATGTAAATATTCTTGTGGTTTATTAGTTGTCATATGTTCTGGTCTTCAACGTAAATTTTCTTCAAAATATATAAATGAAATATTTAATCCATTTTTTTATATATGGATTTTCAGTCAAATTTTAAATAGTGGTTTTAAATTTGCATGGGATTTAAAAATGGATTGGGGATTTTTTGATCAACATGTTGGTGAAAATTGGTTTTTACGTGATGAACTTGTTTATCCACGACGATTATATTATTATCTTGTAATCATAATAAATTTTATTCTTCGTTATTTATGGATTATTAAAGTTTATTTATATATTCAAACTCAATATATTGAATATCCTGAATTAATTGTATTTATAATAGCTTTATTAGAATCAATAAGAAGATTTATATGGAATTTTTTTCGATTAGAAAATGAACATTTAAATAATTGTGGACAATTTCGAGCTGTAAGAGATATATCAATTAATCCAACACGACCTTTAATATCAACAAGAGAAAGTGAACATTTATTAAATGAACATATTTTTTGAATATAAAGATTAATAATAATAAAAAAGAACTGTCTGCAAAATTTTGGAATTTCGACTTAAAATAGGCTTTCATGACGATAGTTTATTGTGTAAATTTCAGATCTTTTCATTGTCTCTATTTTAAAATACAGCAGCTTTAATTTCTTGATTGTTAAATTTTTTTGAAATTAACTAATGTCCATTTCAACAAAAAGGCGAATGGATATTTTTTGAATAATGTTTGATAGAGACATGGTAGAAAGTTGTGATTTTCACCGTTAGAAATAGCGGATGAAAACGCATCGAATCCAATAATATAATTCCTCTTAACCTGAATTTTCTAAGGTTATTAGCCATACTATTCACGAAATAACGTGTACCTCACGCTAACCAAAGTAGTTTACCAGGATTATATGTACAGTGAAGGCATCAATTGAAGATCTGTAAAACTATATATGGCTATAGTTCAAATCTTTACTGCTTCAGGAATTATGAATATTATATTCGATAGTTGAAAGTGACTATGATAGCAGTTTCTAAAGAAAATCATTTTTTAAATTTTTTTTTATTTGTTTATAGATAAATAATACCATTTTTTACTACATTTCTTTATTAAACTATTGTAAAAGGTTTCAAAACTTTTGCTGGAAGTCGTTGTTTTATATAGGTCGATGGGTTTTCATCTACTTGTGTCATTGATTAAAACCACAACTTTTTACGCTGTTTATATTAAAAATTATTCAAAAAGTATCCAACTGCCTCTTTTTCGAAAATAACTTTAATAATTTCACAGATATTTAAGAATAATATAAACATCAGAATCGGTAGGACGAGCTCTACTCAATGAAGAAAATTAGAGTCAATTCATAGCATATAAAGAAAACAGAGTTAAGAAATTATAGTCGTCATCTTTTTCATAAAGATTACTCTGATGAATATATTCGTCATTAACAGTCAAGAAGTTAACAATGTCATAATAATTTATATTCAAATAATGAACAACTTCCTCAATATTTATTTTCATTAGCTTGTTTGTTTGACTTTATTAAATGTAAGAAAATTTTTTTTGATGATATTTCAGATATTTTCTTTTTATTTAGAAGAATAATCTTTAAAAGACTAAAATCTAAAAATATTTAGTTCATTGTTCTCCAATCATATGGTTGTTTTGGTTTATTTTTCAAAGCTTGTTCAATTTCTTCCATAACATCTGGTGTTAATTTCGAAACATATGTCAATGCTTTAAAATTTTCTGCTACTTGACTTGAACGACTTGCACCTGTAATTACTGTGCTTACATTTGGATTGTTTGCTGCCCAAGCCAATGCTAATTGAGCTAATGTAGCACCTAATTTTTCAGCAATTGGTTTTAAGTTTTCAATAACTTCCATAATACGATCAACATTTTTTTCTTCAAGTCCATTAAGACCTTGACCAGATTCTAATTGTTCTCGAAGCCATGTTAAATTTCCTGTAAGACCTAAACGATTATCACCACCTTGAAATTGTTTATTACTATATTTTCCTGATAAAAGACCCGATGCTAATGGTGACCAAATTGTTGTACCATAATAAATTGGAGATTTATAAAGAGGAGCATATTCAGCTTCAAATCGAGTACGATGTAACATATTATCTAATAAAAATAAAATAAAATTTATATTTTATTATAAAAAAAAGAAAGTAAATTTACATTGTGGTTGTTCAGCACATGGACCAATTAAATTAAGTTTTTCGGCTACTTCACATGCAGATCGAATTTGTTCAGCTGACCATTCTGATGTTCCCCAATAGAAAGCATAACCTTTATCAATAATCCAATTAAATCCTCGAACAACTTCATCCATTGGTGTATGTATATCAGGACGATGAGCAAAAACAATATCAACATAATCCAGATCAAGTCTTTTTAAACTTCCTTTTATTCCTTCATATAAATGTTTACGTGATAAACCTTTTAAATTAGCTTTATTAGCTTGTGGATGATAATATGGTGTACCCCAAAAAAGTTTTGTTGCTATAACTAAATCACTACGTTGAATACCATCTTTTTCAAACATTTGTTTTAATACTTGTCCCATAACTATTTCAGCTTTACCAGCTGCATATACTTCAGCATTATCAAAAAAATTACAACCATTATCATATGCTGTTTTCATACAATTATAGGCTTCATTGATATCAACTTGTTCACCAAATGTTACCTGACAAAAATAAAATAAAATAAAATAAAAGAATTTAATATTTTATTTTAATAATATTACCCAAGCACCAAACGATAATAAACTGACTTTAAGACCAGTTCGACCTAAATATCGATATTCCATAAGATCTTTTGGGTCTTTTTTTTCAGTAGACATTTTAAAAAGATCAACTGTCTGAAAATATAATATTCTTATAATCAAGGTATTTTATAATAAAAAAAGAAAAAGAAAAGATTAAAGTACACTAAAGAAGAATGATACATGGACTTTTTTAAAGTCTAATACGCAGTTTTTGTTATATGATAAGAAGAAAAACAACCGTATATTTACTTTTTCGTTCTTTTCAATATATTTTGCCATCCGATATATAATGATTGGTTCCAACAGTGGACAATCAGAAATGCACGTTCTTTTATTTCATTCTTCTGATAATCAAGAAAAAAAATATCGTTATTAAACAAAGAAATTGTTAACATTATTAATATTAGAAAATAAATTTTGTATTTTATTTTGACAATGAAAAATAATGAAGAAGATTATTTACATATTCTAATAATAGATTAAGATTAAATAGAGCACAATATTAATTTTTCTTTTTTTTATTTTGTATTTTTTTCAGATAAGAGGGTTAGATATATATAGTAATACTCTTATATGAGTACATCCTTATTTTATTTTTACATTATATAACACTTTAATTATGAATAATTTATCAATGTATTTTCGATTGCTAATAGAGGAAAACATTCATCTCTCTCAAACTAGAGTTAAATATATATTTAATGAATAGTTCGAACTGATTTTTTTTTCTTCTATTCTTTACTTAATTTAATTACTTTTTTTTTTAATCAAAATATAATACTTGAAATGCTCTATAAAACTATATGTGATACAATCCAAAAATTATTTTAGATATACTTAAAATAAGATGAAGTATGAAGTCATACAAATAGTTGTAAAAAATAAATATTAATGGTCTATGAAAAATTCAATGTGAATAATTAATAATATTAGCTTGTTCAATTTGTCAAACTATCTCAGTTGTTCATACATAGTTCAAACAAAATTAAATATCTCGAAGGTAAAATGACATTGATTTTAGAAGAAATAATTGATAATCAAAAAATCATCTGCTAAAATAAGAAAACTCATACCCATTGATATGTCATGAAAAATCTTGATTATTTCTGATAGAATAAGATCTACGAATAATTTGCATAAAAAGACCAGGCTAATTATTCAAACTAAGTATTATTAGACATTTATTAAGATTTATTTTTATCAAAAATATTATATAGGACATTTTGACGCATCTATATTGTAATAATATTCATCACCAAACCTTGTTTGATTTATACATATGAGATTATAATTTATCGAACGAGCTGGATAAAGGTATTAGCTGAAAATAAATAATAAAAAAATTTTTATATTCTATACAACTAATTTATCCCTAGAAAATGGATGAGATTATTTATATCCGTTAAATAAAATAGACCATTTTGTGCAGAATCATAAATACTATCTTTTGATTAAAGAAAAAAAACAGTTTCAATTAAAAATTCGTTATGAACTATCCGTTATATTGTATATAATTTGCTGTCTATTTTTTTTTATAATAATGATTTATTATAATAATTAGAAACACTATTGAAATCTCTAAAAAAATAAAAATATTATCAATATTAAATATGGTAAGTTTAATAAGTACTCTCATTAGTAAACCCTTATGTAGTAATAACGAATCAAATTATTTGAAAAAATTTTTTCTTATACGATGAAGAACAGAGGAAACTCCGAGTTTTAATTAAATGAGATTGTTATTCATAAGAATATTTGTATTCAAATTCTAAAGCATCCTCCATAAGAAAGTGTTTTTTTTTGCATAGAAGGCAGTTTGCGTCAATACCATTCAGTGAAATTAATGTAGTTGACAGTAACAAAAAGATATTTCATCATATCTAATTTATTTTATGGAAAAAGTATTTTTATATAATTTTTCTTTTTATTTTATCTTAACATATTGTTTCTATCTAACAGAAGAAAATGACAACAGATTCTATAAAGTATAGTTTTTATAAACCAGATAAAAAAGAAATCGAATCTATAGAGATCTAAAATGAAATGGAATAGAAAGAAAGCAAATCTCATGATAATAACAGTTTAGGAAAGAATATTAGTAGGAACATTCTTGATAGCATTAGAAATATCATATTATGAAAATAGATCTTACTAATATTTAGGAAAAAATTTTTTAAACTTTAAAGAATATTCACTTATTAAGATCGTTTTTTTTGTTCCGAAAATATTTTTATTTTATTATTAAATAACATGTTTTATTTAATTATTAATGAAAAAGGAAAAAAAAACATTTCTTTTTACTATTGTTTTTTTAGCTTTATCAGTTGAACTTAATTTATGACAATGTCATGCATGTTTTTGTCTATGACGCATGAGTCAATATTATCAATGCATGAGATAAATGAACAATAATAGTTGACGTACGATATTTTATATTTTGTTCTTTTTCTCATTGTTATTATTGAATGACAATCGTATTAGTTTGAATATTGCTTTATTTTTTTTTTCACTTGTTTTTGTTATCTTGGTTGCACATACAATCAATTCTCGTTTCATATTCGTCCGTTCCGTTTCTTTGCTTTCTTTCTTTCTTTCTTTCTTTTTTTTTTTTTTATTCTCTTCTGTTTTTTTTTTCTTGATGTTACACACATTTTATTGCTTTTACCGTCAAACAAGTCGGTCTACAAGGCAGTATGTTTATAAAGAAAAAAATATCTAGCTATTCATGCGCTCACGTTATTCAGTATTTTGAGACGAAGAAGTAGCAGAGAAGAATACGAAAGAATATTGTTACTGTTCTTATTATAATAGATACTATCTGTTTATCTGTCTCACTCACATATTTATATTCAAGGTTTATTTTCAGATCCTTTGAAAATCATGTTTTTTGTATTTACTTTGGTTTTTTTTTTATTATTGGGAATATTGACACACCTTATATTTGAATTATAAAATGTACTCATTGATTTAGTTTCTAATTTATATCAGTTATATTTTTTACTTTTTTTTAAAAAAAACAAAATCATTTGTTAATTAACCTTGGTTAAAAACGAATGAAGAAAAAAAAATATACGAAGTACGCATACAAATGACGAAGGGCTCTTTGACCCATAAAAAAACATCCTGCAGCATTCGATGACATACAAGAGAGAAAGGAAAACAACATTGAGTATTAACATATTCTATATTTTTTTTTTAGATCCTTCTCCAATAAAAAAAAAATATATATATATATATTTAAAAGAAGAAATTATGTATTCATCAAATAACGATTTAAAAGACAATACTGATGTTGACAATAATTTACAAACACGACAAACAAATACATCCCCAACTACCTCGAATGTATGTATTATTTACCTTTATTATATATATTGTTATATATAATCATAAAGAAAAAAATACAAATTATACTTCAATTAATAATATTCTTTGCTTGATTGCTTTTTCTTTTGTTTTCTTTTTCATAGCCATCACAATCATCATCTCCATCATGTTCTACATTGCTTGTAATAGACGATAATTCAAATTCTGAAGATTCAACAAAAAATACTTCAAATAACATTCCAACTAAATCAATGCCTTCAACTGCTGTTCAAACACCACATATTCAATTAGCAACAACCTTTTCATCATCTACACATGGTAATTTATTTTTCTAAAATTGTTTTTTTTTTTTATATTTTGTTTTTCATTTAGATCTTGTAAATAGTACAGCTGAACAACAACGTCGTCGAAATTCATCAATTGCAAAATTACTTAACGGTCATCCATTGCATAATCAACAATATGAAGGTAAAAATAAATTTTTTTTTTCTGTATTTTTTATTTTATTTATATTTTATAGAAATTCATCAACAAATTCTTGAAGATCAATCAGCTCAAAATATGATGAATAATAATGATAATGGAATTGATGGCTCTATTCCACGATCACGTAGTTCTATTACACGAACATTATTGATGAATACACGTAATATAGACATAAAATAAAATAAAATAAAAAAATATTTTTTTTTCATTTTATAATTATATTTAGAACGAACTAATAGTATAACAAAATTACCACCAAAAGTACAAACTACATCACCATTATCATCTTCAAAAGATGTTGATTATTTAATACGTCAAGAACTTGATACAGAACATTCATCATCAGCACTACAGCGAAATAGTAAATTATATTTTAATAATATAATTTTATAAAAAAAATTGTTTCTTATTTTTAGATTCAGCACCAACACTTATTCAGAATCTCAATTCTCCTAATAATCCAAATGCTCAATTACAACTAAAACGAAAAAGGTATAATTTTTTTTCTATTTAAGAATTAAATGAAAAAAAAATTATTTATTTAAGAGCTATGTCAAAAACACGATTAGCAATAGCAACAACAGCAAATCCTCCACCATTTTCATTACATGAACCATTTGCACTTGAATCATCGGAAACAAATTCATTATCATCTACTGTTACACAACAATCTCAAAAACATTTTCTTCATCTTGATCCGATAAAACGTCCTCGTCATTTAAATCAACAACCATATTATTTACCAATTAATAATTCACCAACAAATCAATCATCACATATTTATCATAAAATGAATATAAATTCTTCACCTTATAATCAATTTAATATTCATCAAGATCGATTATCTTCAAATAATAATTGTTCATCTTCTTGTAATTGTTCTCATTATTCACATCCAACAACAAAATTAACATTACCAACACCAATTCCATATTCATCATCATCATCATCTACAACTGTACCACATAATACTAATAACAATAATAATAATAATACTAATAACAATGCTACTATAGCATCAACACGTAAAGCAAAAGTAAATATTTCAAAAAAAGACACAAAAAAGTACCAATGAATCTATTTAAGATGAAAGAGTAGGACAAAAAATAATAAAATAATAACAGAAATATCGAGCATTTTTTTTACAGTATTGATTTCAGTAAACTTTTAAGTATTGAATAAACGGTCCTGCTTTTTTTTTGCATGATAAGATTAAAATGATGATTCTTTCTGTATTGAAACTTAATATTTTATATTTATATATCCATATCTTACGATTAGAAGAATATACTTTCCTAAATTTATGTTTTTTGTCATTTGGGAAATATTTACCAGTTGTTATTGTTTTTATTTAATATAGTAAAAGACTAAGATTTTCTTTCATTTGAAATAAATAATCTTTCGTGTTAGTTTTGAAAATTCTTTTTTTTTTTTGTATGTATTCAGGGAAAAAATAAATGATCTTTTACTTCTATCAATATATCAATAAGATCATTTGGTATATAATCAAGAGGAAAAAGAACCATTCGAGATTATCATGTGTATTAATCAACAGTAACTGTAAAAGTTATTTTCTATTCTAGCTAATATGAAACTGACAAGTCATAACATATATGATATTGATCAAAAAAGAAATAAATAAGATGATAATCTATAATTAGTTTATTTCCTAGTCAAAATACATTCCATTTTTAAATGTTGATTTATGCGTCTTATAATCTATTTTATTTCATGGAATTGATTTAAGTCTTACACTTTATTAAATAAAACTATTACATACATATTTTTTTTTCCGAATATTAATTTCCTTAAAATAAAAATAAATATGAAAATATTATTTGTAAAAAATAGTTAGACAATCTATTGATTTAATTAAGTAAGAAGAAACCTTATATCTTCATAGAATAAGATTTATGAATAATATTTCTATTTAGTTCTCTTACAAAACAAAATAATAAACTTAAAATTTTTCGTTTTTTTTTTATTATTTTAAGTCAATGCTTGGTCGACCTGATGGATATGAATTTCCAAGACCACGATCTTATTCCAATCTGTCCAATTCATCTGATTCATCATTAACAGCATCATCAGAACCAAATGTACCATTAAAAAAACGTTTACTTCATGCATATATCAATGAAAAGCGTCCTACATCACCACTGTGATCTCTTTAGTGTATGTTTAGTGTATACATTAGTTTTTTTAGTCCTTTTGTTTTGTTCTTTCTTTCTTTTTTTTTTAAATTATACAACACATAAATCTCATTATAATACCATAAACAAGATGAGAAGATTTATTTATGTAATTTTTCAGTGTTTTTATTTTTGTCTGTATTTGTATATATTTATTTCACTTTATGCGTCTTGACGTAAAAAAAACAAAAGAGAAAAGAAACTATTTTTAAAAGTTGTGTTCTTTTTATTTAAATAAGTCAAAGAAGTATTTAAAGTTGTTTTTAATAGAAACATTTTGTTTTTGTTCTTGTATTTTTAACACATAGAAATTTAAATTTTTGTACGAAAAACTAGACTTAAGGATCAACTTGTATACGAAATGAATTTAAATATTTAAATAAATTGTTGAATTATATTATGCTATACAGAAAATATTTGAACAGTGTTGAAGTTTTTATTTTATTTATAGAATAAAAAAAATGTTTTAAAGTATGTTCGTAAAATTTTATTGTGTTATAAAGACATATGGCAACGATGATAATAATTAATTAATGCTAAGTACTATCAAATCTATTTAAAGCACAATACAATGGCATATATATTCATTATGTAATTTTTTTTTCATTCAGTCTTATAAATTGGCGGCATGAAGTTTTCATTTACTTCTTGTGATTTCTCCAACATAGGATAATTAATCACAGATAATGTATATGGAATGTGTTTATATAAAAATTTAGAGGTTTTCAGGTAAAAATTAGGGTAAGATATGATTAAACATGTTTCTAATTATTAAGAAATGAGCGACATTAATATCTTTTACTTCTACTTGGAGCAATTCAAAAGTAGGGTTGTCTAGATCTTATTTTCCTATATTTTTTCATGAAAAATTACAGTGTCTTCTGCTCCATTTTTCTATGCTATTTCATCACTATTTAACTCATATCATGTATTACTGATTTTTCTAACTTGTTTTTTTTTGTAAAGTTCACATTCAAACCATTAATTAAAAATATACAAATTGCAAAAGTTTCACATGTTTAAATTTGATTATTTAGAGATAATATATAGTCTAGACAAACGTCTTCTACTATTTCCTAACAACTTTTTTGACTTTTCTTGTTTCTATTAAAAAAAACTATTTTTCCAAACGTTAGAAAAATGAACAAAAATACTTCAAAAATGATATTCGGAAAATCGGTACTATGTAGTTCAATATGTCGTCATCCCCCGCTTTCTAACGATGACGGGCGCAGTTTTCTATCTTGTTTCTATCAAAATTTATTCTAAACCTACTCACAAGCATACATGCTATTAGCAAATATGTCAACGAAAGAGATACTATGAAAATTTTATAGAGTGAAGAACGTTGTGACGGTTCATAAAAACAGAAGCATTTTTGAGTTTAATATAGGGAAATAAGATCTTGACGACACTAATTTTTGATTGTTCTAAGTATTTACTATCTATAAAATGGTACACGACCCGGCTTTAACCTTCATAGCCGTGGAAAAAATCTTTAAGAAAAATGATGAAGGAAAAAATTCGGGAGAAAAAAATCTGTACAGCGAAGCATGTGTGAAGTTTTCGAAAATCGTCGCCTATAATTTTTATCGACGCCATCTAATCATTTAATTGTTCCACACTTAAAATAGGTATACTTAACTTAATAAATCCACATCATTTTCATTGAAAGCCTCGAGACATACCTGAGGATCTTTCTTTGTGGGTTGAATGCAGGCGAATCATTTTACTAGTCTGACTCTTTATGTAATAGTTTATACGTATCAAAATAGTGCTACTCTAATTATATCCGCCCTTTGCATATAAAGACTTTTAATGAAGAGAAGAAGGAACTCTATTAAAAAAAAAAGACCTTTGAACACCCTTTATAGCATGCACGATTTCTATACTAATGGTTTTTGAGCACGATGAACTATGTAGACGTACGATCATGTTACGTAATGTTCTAACCTTTTGAATCATGTATTTTTCATATATTACTGTTGTGATCCTTCTTATAATGAATAATGTAAAAGATTTAAAATGCATCAAAAATTTCTCAGTGTAACTTTCGTTATACATGTACCAATGGAGATGAATGTGATTGTATATGTGTACAAAATATTATTCCTAAACTGATGAATCTTGACTATCCATTACTCTATGATGTTTTACCATCATTATTATACAATTCGCTATTTTCTTCCGAATATGACTGAATGTTATTTTGAAAATAAATTATTATTTAATTATTCAAATGATACATGTCAGTTTTACCAAGATACCGATATTCATGAGGATTTGCAAAACATTCGAGAATACTCTCTTTCGAAAAAGACTATGCTCAAATTTGAAAAAGTACGATTTACACCTGCTCCATTAAACTATGATTATGATATATTTCAATTTACATGTAACAAGGATAAATGCAACAGTCAATCAAACGAATATATCGTCGAATGTACCATCGATAAATATGCCAATAAATTCATTCCTTCTACAGCAACAATATACACAATGATAAGTTTCAGCTACTATTCATTTCATGCAAAGTCAAAAATACCGAAAGAAAAAGTATATGTGTTCTTTCTCTTTAATGTTGATCAATATGCGATCATTGTTAGGAAATAGAATATACTTGAAAATTTGAAGAATAGAGTAATGTACAAAGAAAATTATCAATCTTATAGAAGAACAACGATTTAGGATAATCCAAAAGTAGTGTCGTCAAGGTCTTATTTCCTCACATTAAACTCAAAAAAAATTCTGTTTTTATGAACAGTTAGAGCGTCCTTCGCTCTATAAAATTTTCATAATATCTCTTTCGTTAACATGTTTGCTAGCAGCATGAGTGCTCGTAAGTAGGTTTTGAATAAATTTTGATAGAAACAAGATAGAAAACTGCGTCCGTCATCGTTAGAAAGCGGAGATGACGACATATCGAACTATAACGTACAAATTTTCCTAATATCATTTTTGAAATATTTTTGTTCATTTTTCTAATCTTTGGAAAAATACTTTTTTTTTAATAAAAACAAGAAAAGTCAAAAAAGTTGTTAGGAAATAGTAGTAGACGTCTGTCTAGACTACTAATTATCTTTAAATAATCAAACTGAAACATGTAAAACTTTCGCAGTTTGTATATTTTTAATTAATGGTTTGAATGTAAACCTTACAAAAAAAACAAGTTAGCAGAATCAGTAATACGTGATATGAGTTAAATAGTGATGAAACAGCATAGAAAAATAGAGCAAAAGACACTGTAACTTTTTATGAAATGTAAAAAAAAATAAGATCTTGACTATTGTATAATAATTTCATCTTTCAATTTTCGAGAAATATATTTCAATTTATTCTTCATCAATATTAAAATATCTTGTTATTTTATTCTCAACTTATTTATCAAATAAAGAAAAATTTTAAAATGTCATTAGCCGATATGTTTGTTTTTTACATTATAAGGTGATCGGTATTCGCTGTGTAACAAATTTTACAAAAAAAAGCAACAAAAATTTTCGTGATCATAATGGGAAAATAGGGACACATCAACCTTTACTTGCTTGTCAATTTTCTGTTCAAATATTTTTTTATTTTAATTGTCAAGATTTATTCTCAATATTTATATTTGTTTTTGTAACGAATATATATCGATCTTCGATTGGTTGAGAAAATATTCCAATCAAAGAGATAAATTCTTTTTTTTTTTTATCTATCTTTATTCATGTGAACGACATCTTGTTTTAGAACTTTTTTTAATAATTAAATCAATTATTTTTATTAATTTTTAATAAAGAAAAATATTTTCATTTTTGATGATAATTTTTGATTTGTTAGATAAAATACGTGATGTATCAAGTATAAGATCAAATCAAATAAATATTCAACACCTGGCCAAGAAACTTGATTGGTAATTGATTCATTTTCGTTTTTTTTTTAATAAATTTTAGAACCTGATTATAATCATAAATTTTCCCACCATCATACCGTCAGATTTCAAGAGTTATGACGAAATTATATCAATTTATTCTAACAATATATTCTTCAATTATTGTTATATTTGCTTTTACTGACCCATCTGTATTAAATCCACAATTAGTAAAAAGATTCGAATATAAATTATCATTTAAAGGTCCACATCTTGCTTTTAAAGATGGAACTGTTCCATTTTGGTCATTTGGCGGAAGTAAAATTTTATTTTATTCATATAATAGTATTATATTTATTTATTTATTATTATTATTTAAGGTGCTATTGCTAGTGATGATCAAGTACGTGTTACACCATCAATTCGAAGTCAAAAAGGTAGAAATAAAATCATTTTCACATATATATATATATAATTATAAAATTTTACAAAAATTAGGTTGGATTTGGAGTAAAAATGCAATGACTGCAGATAATTGGCTTCTTGAAGTAAAATTACGTGTAACTGGTCGAGGTCGTGTTGGTGCTGATGGAATGGTAAATAATTATTTATTTATTAATAATATTTAATACAGTTTAATAATATTTAAAGAGAAAAGGTCGTAGTACTAAATAGTCAGCCTTCAATAATTGAAAAGGTCATTATTTGTTAATCTCTTATTTACATCTATGTTTATTTGAATAGAATTTAGATGTTTAGGAAAAACTTTTTATATTTATTAATTTATTTATTTTTCTTTTAGGCTATTTGGTTTACAGAAACACCAGGTGTTGAAGGTCCTGTATTTGGTTCAAATGATCAATGGAAAGGTTTAGGTGTATTTCTCGATTCATTTGATAATGATGCATTAGTAAGTTATATTAATAAATATATTTTTTCATCTTTGTTTCATTTTTAAATAAAATAATATAAAGAAAAAAACAAAAAAATTCTTAATTTTCCTAATTCATAGACTCTTCAACTAGTAAGTTCTCCATGTGCTTTATCCTATTGATATTGTCTACCTACTAAAATAATAAAATACACAATATAGCTTTTGTTTTGTTAACTTTTATTCTATATAATTAATCTAGTTGTTTTTGTTTAAATTTATTGTTTATATGTTCGAATCTATATGCCATCATTGGAGAGTTAATCCCAGCACAATGACTATAATCATTTAGCTGATTCATGACTCCAATACAAAATGAATTTCTTTTATAAACATATATAAATACAAAAAAATTCATTTTTCCTTTTTTTTTTGTTTTAGCAAAATAATCCTATAATAGCTGTTATGACTAATGATGGTACAAAATCATATGATCATCACCATGATGGTAGTGGACAAATTCAAGGAAGTTGTATTCGAGATTTTCGTAATAAACCATTACCCATTCGACTTAAAATTGAATATATTAACCATGCATTAACAGTATAACACAAAAGAAAAAATTAAATTTATAATTTTGTTTTTTTTTTATTTAAGATTTATCTTAATAATGGTATATCACAAGATGATAATGCATTTGAATTTTGTACACGTATTGATGGAGTACAATTACCAAAAACAGGTTATCTTGGTGTATCAGGTGAAACAGGTGGTCTTGCTGATGATCATGATGTATTAGAATTTGTAACAAATACTTATACTGATAGACAAGTTGCTGCACAAAATCAAGCAGCAACAGATGAACAAGCAAGAAAATATAAAGAAGAATATGAAAAATATGAACAAGAACTTAAAAAACAACAAGCTGAGTAAGTATTTTATTAAAAAAATAAAAACAAAAAGCTAAAAATTTATTTATTTTTAGTTATCAAAAAGATCATCCAGATTTAACAACTCCAATAAATGAACAAGCATTAGTATATATATATATATAAAATAAATAAATAATTTTTATTAATTATTTTTTTTTAGTATGAAAGTGAATATGATCGTGAATTTCGTGCTATCTTAGAAGGTCAAGATCAAATTCGTGTATCATTAACAACAATTGATACAAAAATGGCTGAAGTATTAGGACGTGTTGAGCGATTAGCTATAGCTGCTACTAGTGGACAACAACAAATAACTGGACAAGTAAAAACTAATAATTAATATTAAATAAATATTAAAATTATAATTTTTAAAATTTAGGGTGGATCGAATATACCTTCTGATGTTGCTCGAATTCAAGATATAAATCGAGTGATTAATTCTAATACTGATATGACAAGAACTATTCAAAGTTTTGCGTATGTTATAAAGAAAAAATAAAAAGATATTTTATTTTTAAATATTTTATTATTATTATAGACAAATATTAACTGATTTACAACAAAAAGTAAATTATCTTCAATCAAATGTTAATAATCAAAGACCTGTTGGTACAGGTCAACAAATAATTGGTTCAAATGTAGATGGAACAGTATTAAATGAAGTTCGAGAAACAATTCGATTAATTAAATCTGATACAATTACTTTATTACAAAAATCAGTAAGAATAAATATTTAAAAAACAAAAAGATCGCTTTTTTCTTTCTAGTCAAATCAAGTTACATGTCCAACAATAACTCGTGGAAATGATAGTTCTTGTGTTAGTTCATTTACATTTCTATTTGTTATTGCTTTACAAATTGTTATTCTAATTGGTTATTTTACATTCAAGTAAATATGAAAAATTAGACTTAGTATATTAATATTCATATAAATGCAACATTCTAAGCAAACTAACTTATTCTAATTGTTATTGAATATTTTCAAAATATTGTTTCTTTCTTTTTGTTTTCTAGAAATCGTCAAGAACGTGTATCACGAAAATATCTATAAAAATTGAATCAATTTATGAGAATATAAGCGAATTATTATTATTTAATTTTTAATTGTTACTGTTTTGTTTTTCTTTCAATTTTCATGTGCAAGTTTATAATGAGTAATAAAACAAAAATGAATACCACCTGATTAATTTTTTTTTTCTTCTTTTTCTTCTTTTTCTTTGGGTTCATATCTATTTTGACATTGTTATTATTGTTATTTTCATAAAAATCAAAAAATAATATAGTTCTTTCTTTTGTTTGTTTTTTATTTATAAGATAGATAAGAAAGGAAATACATTAAAGTAGCTTCCTTATCCATTAGAAATGTTAAAGTTAAAATATTTTTCATTTGTCTTTGTCTTTATAGAATCTCTGTTTAATCATAGAAATAATCCTTTTATGTTATTTGTCTTGTTAATTTATTTATTCATTTACTTTTTCTTCATTTGACAACGATAATTATCTTCTAGTGCATGTGATTTAATGATTGTTTTTTTTCTTGATTTTAATAAAAATTTCTTGCTCATGATCTATAATTTGATAAATGTTACATATCGAGAAACATTAGAGAATATGTTGAAATATATAAAAAAAATACTTTTGTATATACATCATATCTCAATATTCTACATATGTGACAATAGTGTAAAAGTTATTTATTTTAATTTTTATATTCAGATGTTTTTTATAACAAAAAATTCTTCTATTAAAAATTTATGTTTATCACCGATTTCTAATCGATTATATCGTGGATTAAGTTCAGAAAGGAATCCAGCTGAAGAAAATGATGAAAAAAAAGTTAAACAACAAAAATATCAAGAATTAGAAAAACTTCGATTTCGTCCATTATATTTAGATGCACAAGCAACAACACCAATGGTAAATTTTATTTTTTTTTTTCATTTAAATATTTTATTTTATTTTTATTAAGTATAGGATCCACGTGTACTTGATCAAATGTTACCTTATATGACACATTTATATGGTAATCCACATTCAAGAACACATGCATTTGGTTGGGAAAGTGAAAAAGCTGTTGAAGATGCACGAGAAGTAAGATAAAAGAAAAAAAGAATAATAATAGAAAATGAATTTTGAATATTATATTTTAGAAAGTTGCGAAATTAATTAATGCTGATCCAAAAGAAGTTGTCTTTACTAGTGGTGCAACAGAATCAAATAATATATCTGTTAAAGGTGTTGCACGTTTTTATAAAGACAAAAAGAAACATGTTGTTACAACACAAACTGTAAAATTTGTTTTTTATTTTTGTTTTTATTTCGTCTTATTTTATTATTTAGGAACATAAATGTGTACTTGATTCAATGAGAGTATTAGAAAGTGAAGGTTTTAAAGTAACTTATCTTCCTGTACAAAAAAATGGTCTTATTGATTTAAAAGTAAAATATGTGTATTTTCTTTTTTTCTAACTATTGAAAAATTTTCTAGGAACTTGAATCAGTTTTAACACCAAATACAAGTTTATGTTCAGTAATGATGGTAAATAATGAAATTGGTGTTCGACAACCAATTAAAGAAATTGGTATGAATATATTTCATTTAAACTTATTTTAATATCATTCATTTTTAGGAAAAATCTGTCGATCAAAAAAAGTCTTTTTTCATACAGATGCAGCACAATCTGTTGGAAAAATACCGGTTGATGTTAATGATATGAATATTGATCTTTTATCTATTAGTGGTCATAAAATTTATGGTCCAAAAGGTGTTGGTGCACTTTATATTCGTCGACGACCACGTGTACGTCTTGATCCAATTCAAACTGGTGGTGGACAAGAACGAAATATTCGTAGTGGTACTGTTCCAACTCCACTGGTTGTCGGTCTTGGTGCTGCTTGTCAAATAGCACAAGAAGAAATTGCTGTAAGTTAATGGAAACAGTCATTGTAGGATTTCATTTGAAAAAAATAGAATGCACCGATAAATTAACACGCTAGAGTTAGTCTTTTTGGAAACCACGCATAAATAATTAATCTATCTAGTGAGATAAATCAGATATAAAGGCGTTTTCATGATAAAGTGTAATCAGGAAGACATCTTATAAACTTAATGATCACGTTAACATCGAAAAAACTAACATAAGTATTTTGAGTCTTTTATTATCTAGGACATTATATAAACAAATTTTAAATTAAATATTAATTTTAAAAATCTAAGAATATATCATTAAATACAGAAAAAAAAAACATTCTAGAATGATGAGAAACGAGTTGCTGATTTATCAAAAAGATTAATTAATGGAATAACAAAACAATGTACACATGTTATTCTTAATGGTGATCCAGAATCACGTTATGCTGGTTGTGTAAATTTATCATTTGCATATATCGAAGGTGAATCATTATTAATGGCACTTAAAGATATAGCATTATCATCTGGAAGGTAACAAGATTTATTTTTGTTCTTATTTAATAGAAATTATTTTTTTTTAAATAGTGCATGTACATCTGCATCACTTGAGCCATCATATGTCCTTCGTGCAATTGGTGCTGATGAAGATTTAGCACATTCATCAATTCGGTAAGAAATCCTTTTTTTTTGTTTTAAAAATTGAAATTTTTTTTTTATTTATTCAAAGATTTGGTATTGGACGTTTTACAACCGAAGCAGAAATTGATTATACAATTGAAAAGACAGTTGACCATGTTAAACGACTTCGTGAAATGAGGTTAAATAAAAAATAATCAAAATAAAAAACATTTCATTTCTTTTTATTTAGTCCTTTATGGGAAATGGTTCAAGAAGGAGTTGATTTAAGAACTATTAAATGGTCACAACATTGACATTAATTAATTTTTTTTGTATATAATATTCAAGATTTTTTGTTTTCGTTGATTTCCTAAATAAATTCTCCTGGATTTAACTTACAATTAATTCTTTCTATTGATTTTAATATATTTTATATAGAATATATATTTCAAAAAAAAATAATGAGTGAATCAATATGTCAATTAATGGAAGATATTGAAGGATTGTGTAAACGTTGCTATCATCTTCAAAAATCAAATAATGATATGTATGGTAAGTATTTTAATAATATAGATATAATTTCTTCGTTCTTTTTTAATTTCTGTTTGAATTTTAGATTATATAGAAGAAGATAAACAATTACAAGAATATATAGATGAAAATGAGAAAATTATTGAAAAATATCATCGAAAAATTAATGAAATTTTTCAATTAATTAAAGATAATACTAATCAAGAAAAAGAAATTGGTTTTTCACCTATAGCAATTGATTATAAAACAAAAGAAGATGAAGAAAAAAGACTGTGTAATGAAAAGAAAAATAAACTTCTAAAAACTCAAATAAATTCTGAACAAATTATATCTGATGATAATGGAATATTTTTGTAGCTTTTTTTTTTATAAATAAAACTTTATTATTTGAGAAAAGTTTAATGATTTTTACATTTACCTTTCATTATTTATTTTGTTTTTTGCAATAGTATGATCATATATAAAAATGAAAAAATTTCATCTTTACTTTTCTTTATTACATTAGCCAAAAATTAAATAAAACTTTTTATTTTTCGTTTTCGTTTTTTCGATTTATTAACTGATTATGTACGATTAAAATTTCGAAAAAGTTGTGAAAGCTGTTCATTTATTTTATATGTATCATGATCTTTATTATTGAACATTCCATATCGATCATTGTTATTCGATGATGATGATGATAATAATGATGTCTTTGGTGAATAAAAATCTAAATAATTAAATAAATATAAAAAATATATATTTTTTTTTTCTTTCGAAAAAAATAAATCAAACCATTTAATAATTCTCGACGACCATGTAAACGCCAAGAATTGAATGTCCATCGCTTATGACGTGCTGATAATTTAGAAGAATCATCATTTATTACCATTGATTGTATAGGAAATACCAATAATATGATCAATGTTGTAATAATGATCATATCAATACGTTTTAAAGAACTCATTTGGATTCTAGCAAATAAATGAAATATTAGACTATATTCTTTGTGTTCTTGAAACTTCTTTTCTCTTGACAAATTAATGCAACCAAGAAGAAAGGAAATATGACAGATAGGCAACTTAAAATTATTGCGCATGACAATAATTTGTTAGAAAATGAATTAACATGATAATCAACACCGAAAAGAGTGAATACTATGATTGTTATTCTTGACTTCCTTTTCTTTAGTTAGGAAAAAAGAAAAAAAAAAAGAAAATAACTAATCTTTTATTAACTATCATTGATAGATGATTCTTTTGGGAGTATATACCGTAGTTTTTCTTATTTTAAGATTTATTCTATCATGATTTTCTTCAATCTTCTTCCTAATCCTCCTTCTTTTTTTCTTACACATGATTATCTAGATGATAACATGTATTTAAGTGTAGGTGTTCATCCTTCAGTTTATCACAGAAATATAACTAAAAATCCATGATCTTTTGTTGTTATTGTGTAAATATAGAATTATACAAAAAACAAATGTATTCGTACGAAAAAAAAGAGGTTCGAGCGAGGTTTGAACTCGCGACCTTCTGCGTGTAAAGCAGACGTGATAACCGCTACACCATCGAACCGACAATATTCATACTTCAAAACATGAAAGAGGCTTTATAGATCAAAGCATTACTATAAATATATTATAATTTAATTTCATTTAAAATTATGTTTAAATAGCTTCTTAAATTTAATAGTAATTTATTATTTAATAGTCTTGATGACGTATTGGAAAGTCTTTTTAAAAAAAATGATATTATTTTATCATTATCATTAATCCATCTGTCATAATAAACGACAAAGTCACGACTACTTATAATAACAAACTAGAAAATCTTTCTATCCTTATCTTAATGTTCATATATAAATTAATCAAATCACTAGCCTCTTTTTTATTCAAATTCCCATTGTTTTACATCAAATAACTTTATTACTATTCACAACTTATTATTAATATCTTCAATCATTATTATATACAAGAAACAAATATGCAAATTCATTTGATTTTGATTAATATTATTCTGAGTATAATTATTCAGAATATAATAGCTATTGATGATATTTCACTGAAAGAAAATTTCGAATTTCCTGATGTATGTTCAACTG
>JAJEKB010021212.1:311004-344826 GCA_022393335.1 Macrotrachela quadricornifera
AAAAAAAAAGAAATTAATAGATTTGTTTTTTTAGGTATTTATGTAAGAAGAAATTGAGATAAATAATAACATCTGTTGTTCAGTTTATTGTTTCGTATGAACTCTATTGTAAGTTCTGTTCATATCTTTTAGATTTGAATAATGACAGATATTTCATATCTTTCAACTGATGCTAATACTTTAACACAACGACTTCAAAGTGCTGAAAAATCTATTGCATTTATTCAGCGTGAACATGCATCAACATTAGCTAATCTTCATGAGGAAATTACTAAATGGCAACAAAAATGTAGTGGTTAGTATAAAACTAAAGAATTTATTCTGTGATCTTATTAAATTCATATTTAGATCTTACTTTTCAATTAGCAATTGGTGGTGGTACTGTTATTAATTCTTCTGATGATAGTAAGTGTTAATTATATATTCATATAATTTCCTTTTTTTATTATTATTAAAAATTATTAAAGATAAACTTCGATCAAAAATTGAACAACTTGAAAATGAAATTCATCAATGTAAAGAAACAATAAAAAATTTAAATAAAATTTTAGAAGATAAAGAAAAATCTATTCATGATTACGAAAATCGTCTTATTGTAAATGAAAGAAAACATGCAGTAGAATTACGTTTAGAAAATGAAAAACATCGACAATTAAAAATTGAACTTGAACAACGTGCAACATTAATTGCACAACTTACAAGTCAATTACATCGTGAAAAACAACTTCAACAAAAATTACAAAATCGTACTCGACTTGGACAAATTATTTTACCTGATAAACCACTAAAATTACAAAATTCTAATGAATTAAAACAACAAGAACAACATCCACCATCGGCTAAACATATATCAAACCGTTCATCATCACTCAGTAATCGAGCTAGTCCTGATCAAGATTTAACAAAAGCTTTATTTATAAAGCGACGACCGCCTACACCACCACAACAATTACGACCACTTTCATCAAAAAGTATTGAATCAAATGATGATCAATCATATACTAAAAGACAACGTCAATTACTTAATAGTCATGTAGAAAATGTTGATTCAAATAAAATAATATCATCTCGAACACCAATAAAACTAACACCTATTCTACCACCTATTGGTAATCGAAAAATGCCACTTAAAGCATTAGGTACAACAACATTTCAACAAGAAGGTGAAGTTTAAAAAATATATTTAATAAAGATAATATCTCTTTCGCATGTAACAAATAAAATAAAACGAACAATTATTCTAAGTCCAGCTCTTTTTTTGTAAAATTATTTTTTTTGTCTTATTGTTTTTTTAACTTTGAAAATAAAACAGATTACTTTCAAATATTACATATTTAAGAAGATGATTTGTCACCATTAATGTTTCAACAAAAATGTCTGAAAGTGACTGTATGTTATTCGTTTCAAATCATTAAGAGTAGTTTTTCATAATCTTTAAATATAAAGTAGCACAATGTGTTTTGTTTAAACGATCAATTTTACATTTCAAACGGTCTAGAATTTCTATTAATTGCAACAGAAGGCATTAAAATGTCTTTTTTTTTATCTTGTATAAGCTGAAACCATCTTACAATGTAAATAAAAAGTAAAATTTGTTTAATAATCAATGCAATGACCTTATCTTGAGATGAATTACCATCTGAGACATTTCTTTTTTATAAAATTTGTTTAATTCAACGCAATGTTCAGAAGTAAAAAAGCATTCCTCCGACAAACCACTGAATTTGCTTCTGAATGAATAGTATGTTTTACGATTTAACATACAACTTAAATTATTATTGTTTAATTAATCAAGTTTACAATTATTCGATTATAAAATAAATTTGATTTTTCGTGCAAATGTAATTCTCTAAAAAAAATTAATGAAAAGAAGGAAACTTTTGAGTTCGTCGAAAGTTCAAAAAAATTGTTCAGATAAGTATATGAGAATTTAATGACGAATCTTCTTGAAAAGTAAGTTAAAATCTCTGATTAATCTTCTTAATCATGACACTAATTACAGATAAGAGCTTTTGTCGCAATTCACTAAACTAATCAAAGCTTTTAAAAATTTCTATGGGAAGTCCTTCGAACAAGAATTAGAGAGGATAAACACAAAGTTTTATATAAATAAATTTCGTTAATATGAAACAAAGTATTTGCTCAATTGATAAAGCTTTTTATTAGTTATGCATTAGTGTATTCATTCTTTTCCGTATATAATCAATGAGTGATGCAATATCCTAACAACTAAAACAGTAGTTTGAAAGCAATCTTTTCCGAAACTTAACATTTATGATCAGAAGTCTTTTTTATCTATGCTTCTAAAACACTCTTTTCAGATGAGATTAATCGTAAAATTTATAGAATCTAATTGAATTAATATCATGCACTACTAGATAATTTCTATTTTCATATTGAGTTTCTTCTCCATCTGTAAGACAAACATTATAAATTGAGTTTGTACACTTTTTTTGATGATAATAATAAAATTTTTTTTCACTAAAGAAAAAAATAAATTATTACTTTCTATTCATGAGAAACACATTGAGGATATATCATAAACACGTTGAAATAAGTTGTTCGATACGTTGCTCAATGACATATTGTTGTTCATTTTTATTAGAATGCTTTAAAAGCCACGAATACATAAAATCAATTTGGCAATAATGACAAAGAACTTTATGAGATATTGATGTATTTTTAATGAATTTATTATATATTTCCTAAAGATATAATCAAATTAAATACAGAAAATTCTTGTTTTCAATCATCACCGTTTGTCGATAAGAAAATGAATGTGATAAACCGGTAAAGGTGTCATTTCTCATTTATCAAATGTGTCAAGCTAATATATAGATAAGCAATTTTGTTTTTATTAGAAATAATACACAAAAAAAAACTAAACGGAATAACAAAAACATTTCAACTATACAATCCTGTATATTCTCTTATCGATACTATTAATGTGAATGAAAATGTAACATATTATCATTTTTTTATTTGTGAAAGCGTGATACGTCTTTAATAAGACTTATCAAATCAAACGATTCATGACTACCATATCGTATAATTTGATTTTACTAAATAATTTTGACATATCTTTACCACTATGAAAACATTCCTCTGTGCTTTTTTTTCATTTTTGTAATTATAAAAAAAATAAATATATGAATCAAAATATACGAAGAATGAATCAGTATTTATTCTATTACTTTTAAATATTATAAATCTCGAAGAATGATTATGATAGTTCTTCAAATTCACTTTCCATTGTAAAAATACACATTGTATTCTTTACTACAATAGATGTAACTTTTTTAAATTTTTTTTCTTTTTTCGCTGATTTTGCAAACATTTTAAAGAACTATAACCACAATGCATCAATTCAAATTTCATAAAGAAAAATAAGAAGAAGAATTTTTCCTGCTGAATGTGGATTATACCATCATGATCATTGATAATAAATTGCGGATGATGAAGGAATTAAATTAATCATTTGAATTGAATTATGTCCATACCGCCAGAAATGGTATGAAGATTGATAACTAATGAGAGATGACACAATAAGTATAAATATACTAGAATATGTATCTTTTATATCATCTCACATTATGATAAGATGGCATAATGACATTGGCTCCTATCTTTAACTATGTGATGATATATTTCATATGAAAGACATTGAGTTAAGATATTATTATCACTAGTTATTTGTACTACTTCTATTGAACCTTCAAAATGTGCATATTTTTTTTACTTTAGTTCAACAAATAGTTAAACAACTTCTATAAAGACCCATATTCTTCATCTTTTGAAATCATAAATCCAGCATAAAATAATTTGACCGTATTTTATATAACTGAGAAGGTCAAATTAACTAAAGAAAATGAAATAACGAAAAAGAATATAACTTTAATAAATTAAAAATTAGAGATTAAATCAAAAAATATTATATGAATACAGATAGTAATGTTTTTAGTCGAAAATAAAGTTTTTCAGTTGACTTGAATAATTTTATGCATCGAAAATCGTAATAAATGATAGATTCAAAGATGAAAAGTACAATTAGCGTTTGATTGGCAAAATAAACTGATTCAAATAAAAATATAATAAAACACAAGATTTATGATCAACATTATTTTCCCTTGGGAAATAAAATGGTACTAAATAATGTTATTGCACTTAGACTCTTTTTTCTAGTTGTTTTGTTGAACTTGACGAATGTGCACTGTATTCTGTCTGTTACAAAGATATTTTGTTGTGCACTGAGTCCACTTAATTTCATGCTTTTACCGTTCATGAATACAATTATTACATTCTTTTATCCTTATTGTCATGAACAATCAAATATCTATCAATTCATTAAAATAAAACGGGATTGAAAAATCACTCGATCATATCTTCACGTCTCTCTTCTATGTATAACAAACGTACTCTGAAGAATATTCTTTGTGTCCATTCCTATGTTTTTATATCTTTTTCCTCAAATTTCCTAGACAAAGCCGACATCCACCTATATCTAGCATAGTTCAGCTAAAGTAAGTCATATTTTTTGTATGTATATTCATCAAATATTTCACTAAGACTTCAATAAATCAAATTACATGAAATGAATTGAGTTATTACAATTGTTTTTGTTTTCTATAATTGACATTTAAGATAAAAATCTGACGATTTTTCATAAATTGTGAGATAAATAGCAACTATGGAAATAAAGCATTATATAAGCGTGATAATTGATTTGAGATAATTAAATTAAATAGAAGAAAATAAGAGATGATCAGAGCACAACTTTTTCGTTTTGTCATCTGTAAACATATCCATTTAGTGATATGATATTCTTCTCCTAGTTTAATCCTCCGCGTTTACTTAATATCTGTCTATGTGTAAATTTTTACAGGAAAATGTATTGAGTTCTTTTGCTTTCTTTCTCCATCTAGGAATAATCTGTGCTTGTTCAAATATATGAAGATAAATTTATTAGGAAAATTGCAGTGTTAGACTTATGCTAACAGACAAGAAAGATTAATATTATCAAATTATCTCAGATACATCTTAATTAGGAAGATATAAATATCTTTCTTGTTTGTAATATAAAACTTTAAGTTATATAAAATGTTAAAAATTCATTATAATTTTTCTAATATTTTCTCAAATCTTTCGTTTAAATTCATGAAGATCAAGTAGAATAATGAGAGCAAGATAAACATATTGCCATTTTTTATCATTAATTGTAACATGATATTTTTTAGTTGATTTTACAAATGAATCAGTAACTTGTAATAAAGTATTTTGAGAATGATTTATAGAAAAATTATTTGGTTGAATTCTATCAATAATAGTTAAACGACGATATTTTAAATCACAACTTCGTACTTGATATAATTTGTTACCAATAATAATCATATAAAGAAAATTATTATAATTATCACCTTGATAATTTAATTGAGCAACAAGATTCTTTTCTTTTGTTTTATCATCTTTTAAATAAATTAAATAACTTTGTGTTTGAGTTGAATCTGGTTCAACAACACAAGATTGTTCACCAATATATTTATTAATTGGATTTGATAATTTAATACTATCAAAAAAGGTTTATATTAAAAACAAAAAGATAAAAATAATTACTTATATTGTTCTTTGTATACTTTGGAAGGTGTTACTTTACCAGTACAAAGTGCTTTTGAATCGCAATTAATTTCATATTTTCCTTTATTGAATGAAGATTTTCGTTTAATAATATATTTCATTTTCTTTTAATGTATAATAAATATGTAGTTAGTGAAATATACCAATTTGAATGACGCTTTTAAGTGTCGATAAGGTATATAAATATGGTATCGTAATACTTCATTCTTTTAATGTCGTAAACATTTTTTTTTCCTCTGCTTACACTTGTTCTTACGATGGATGACGAAATCGAGTGGTACTTATTACTTCTTCCGAGTGTTAAGGCAAAGCAAATATTGATGTATGAATGAATATTATCTTCTTTTTTGTCTATTGTTTATAAAAAAACAAATGTACAAATTGCGTCGAAGGCCTCATATCGAAGCAAAATAATACTTTGAATATGTTTTTTTTATTATTTATGGTGCATGATTTTTCTATTAGAAAGAATTAATACGTAATAGACAGAGAGACCTAAGTTTTCAAATAAATTGTTGTCATGTTTAAAAAGAAATAAACCACAGGAAAAAGTTTTCGTTAATTATAAAGGTAGATGAGTTGTCGTCATTTTTTCAATTAGCAAATCTAAAAATAATTCACGTTAAATTTCAATATTACCCAAGCAAACAAGTTTTTTTCACAACACATTTAATATGCGAAAAGGACGAAAAATATGTATTTTGCGCTGACAGTCAGGAACTATAATTGCAAGCGGCACACATATATATTTTGCAGATTTCATATTCCGTTCTATGTATTTCAACATGTTTTCGAAATTTTTTGTACGATAGGATATAATCATTTAAATTATCATATTTTGCTGCATTATTAAAAATAGAGACATTAACATTTATATTTGCGTATATTTGAATATTGTCCTAAAAAAAATAGAACGACAAGAGTAATTCACATTTAAAATAAAAGAGTATCATAAACTCACTCTTACTATTGGTTTTCTATCAAGATTTAATAATTTAAATGATCATATGATGATGACTATTGATATATGTTTCAATTCAGAAGGATGAAAAACTTTTTATCATGATAAATAAAATAAAAAAAAGATTTTCTTCTATTACATATATTTCTTTACATACGATTTCATTGAAAGAAAACAATAATGTTATTTCACAATGAATTATTTGATTATACATGCTAAATCTAAAAGCTGAATGCAATTGTTGAAAATCTGAAATTTAGATGTATAAATATTAAAATTTTTCTGAAGATGAAGGAGAAACTTACACATATCTTCTTTCCTGAGGACGAGAATGATGCTGGAAAAATATTTGAAACCGTTTTCAATAAATAAATCCAATTTTTACATTTAATACTGCTGTCAAAAAGTAATACGTTGTTTCTATTCTACTCTTTGTTTTATATTATTAAATTTTTTTCTGAAATGACATTGATATCAATAACAAAGATTGAAATTGCGTATGAAATAAAGAGAACAAGGAAGTGTTTTTCGATGTAATGATACATATTTTACAGCTGTCGCCAAAAGAACTTGCACAAAATTAAATACTTTTGTGTTACGATTTTCTTATTATTGGAAAGCAATTACGAAATTCATTTTTCCACGGATGTATGTTCGTTAGCTATAATAAATGTTGGCCATACAGAAATGTGATTTCCTTTCTTTTCGAAACCAAAGGTGTACGATCTGCTCCTGTTATTCATTGTGAAACATATACTCTCCCTAGGATTATATGTTACAATATCAACAAATTGAAATAAACAAATTCACTCAAACACCGAAACAGAAATGGTCCACCACATGTGTCATTAATCAAATAGAAAAAAACAGCAATAAGTCAATATATCTGGCGTAATAATAAAATAATTGTTAATGAAACCAAAAAACAATTATCAGTAGCATATTATTTATCGACATCTTCATGAATATTATAGAAATCTTTTATCAAAATGTACTCATATGCTAACATCTTATGATAGAAAATGATGTATACAATGAGCCAAACAGCAACAAAATGATGACTTCAAAAGCACAATCTTTACTTTTTCCGTGATGCTATTCGATGTTAGACAAAACATCGAAAAAAAGAATTAAAATGTGCAACTAAAAATCATCGAAAAGTTCATATATGGAGTGTTGTAAGTATGAAAGGTGTATTAATCTATCACGCATTCAAATGCAATCTCGATGATTCATATTATGTTCATATAATTAAAAATTATCTTCTTCTTGCTGCTCGACAACAATTTCGGCGAAATTGGCGTTTATAACCGAACAATGACGCTAAACACACCAGTAATATTATTTGTAAACAATTCATCAATAAAATGTACCACAACTATTAAAGTGACCTTATAACAGTCTCACCGTGAACTCCATCAAAAACATACGGCCAATCGTAAAACGCAAAGTTGAAAAAATGTTTGTCTCTTATTTCTTCTAAAGTGAGCGAATAAATATTGAAATATGGTGTTCAATAGTACTTGTCGTAGGCTATCAACCACTATAGGAAACTATATGAGAGTGACATATATATAAGGATATATGTGCATCGCAAGAAATGTAAGCTTTTTTGGGCTACAGCTATATTTTGGTCATATCTTCGAAATTTGACCTATTATCAATGACAAAGAAGAAACTTTAGAAAAACTAAAAATTCATGACGTTATAGCAATATTTTTTTTCAACAACTGAGTAACATTTGCTTCATAATCTTCGGAATATATTGAAAAGCATTATCAATCGTTATTTCAATTAATCGATGATAGTATTATATACGTTTCTATCGAATTCACTCAAATCTAGACTATGCAACAGAACCTGCTAATTTAACGATGATAATAGTTCATTCTATCTTCTTTTTCAATCTTTTCAGAGATGAACAAGTACGGAATTTCTCGAGTACAAGTCGAATATGAGTGCACGTGCCGATGTTTTTTAGCGCAAGCACAAATATACGCATCAATTTTTTTGAACACGATACCATTAAATCAGAAACATGACAACGAATTCCTCAAAATAATTCATGAAAAGAAGTCCTATAATTCTTTGATAATTATGTGATTCATAGGTCGGAAAAAATAATGATAATGCACGCAACGCATGTACGTATGAAAGAAGTAATCTTACTTGTAAAAGTATCGTCTAACAGAAGGAAAGAAAAATTTGTGTATTAGAGTAACACAAATTATATGTAAATAAAATCATTGATGAAAAATAAAGGAAGAATATTAGAAAAAAGGATGATGAGCGTAGAGCATGATAGCTATCATTATAAGTTTGCATCACATAAATGATTCCCTGTATATATAAATCGATCGAATAAAACGTACTCGATTTTCATGATTTTTAGAGTACACAATAACATCAACATTTTTATGTAACTAATAAATGAAAATAATGCAGAAATGTTTTATTTTATTTAATATATGCAGAAGTTTTCGATCTTATATGATCATTTTCAACTAAATTGATATTAATTTAATGACATTATCATGTTATTATTTATTCATTATTACATCTACGCTGCAATGAAATTATACAATTATAATTAGTTAATGATGTTTATGGTCATGATGTTCATGTTATCTACATATATATTAATTTATTTCACATATAATTTTGTGTAACATCAGTTTAAAGTTTCTTTGTGATTTTTGCTATTTGTTGAAAATAATCGTATAAGATCGAAAACTCCCACATATATTAAACAAATTAAAACATTCCTACATTTATTAGATATTTGAATTAAATTTCATGCATTATTATATATACTTGTTTTCTCATATATAATCAATATTTTTGTATAAAATGAAGTGCACTTTGTCTGGAATTCCAAGTATTAGATCATCGAGTACATCTATGAGTACTTACTATCTCGAGTATGATTAGAGTCCGAGTACTTCGAATATTTTGTCCAACTCTGAATCTTTCTTGGTTCACGAATTTTTTCTGTTTTATTGAAGTGATCATGTTTAGATTATTGATAAATAAATGTATAAATGTAATCTTAATGGTTGTAGTATCTATCAATATAACTTTATTTTATGCATTAATATTTACGACTCTGCTGCGTGAATTCTATCTTTTTTCTGAAAAATGAAAAAAATGTTAGCAAATAAATAAAACGAAATGTTTTTGCATTGGAGATACTGAAGAAGTTTTTCTGATCAAATACTTAAAATTATTGATTAATTAGATTTTTTCATTTTAAATTTTAGATTGAGAAAAAGATGTGGGCAAAATACGTGATAGGACATATGTATCATTAGCAAACGCTGAAATGAAAATTAATTAACCATTAATTTTTAATAATTCTTGTATATATACATCAACTTCAAAAAAATATACAATTGCGAGAAATACTTCTATTAAACTATCAGATCGGAAAATTAGATATATAAAATTTATCTTGCAATCTTCTTTTTTCAAATTTTCATTTAATTCGATTGATTCTATTTTTTAAATTTATTAAATATATATTATCTTTCTCCCATCTGGAACTTTGTAGAAAAACATTGGAAAGTATTTATTAAAAATGAGGAAATAAGTGAAAAAATTCTAAAAGAAATTTAAAATGCTTGTAAAATAGATAGAATTAAAACTTTTGAAATTTTTCTACACGTTAAAATAATAATATAGGCTTGGACACTTGAAACTTACCTTGTCACTGATACATTAAAATTAAAACAAAATGCTATTGAACAAAAATATAAAAATGATGTTAACAATCTTTATGAAGATTAAAAGCCAAAATAAAATTCGAAAAAGACAGAAATAATCAAAATAAGTGAAGATTAGACAATTGATAGAAAAAATCTTCCAATAATTTAGAATAATAGCAAAATATCAAATAAATATCCGACAGATGTTGCTTAAAATGTTATTGCGTATGATAATGTGAGTAAAAAAAAATCATTAAACATCAGCAAACCAATTTATTTTTCATTAATTTAAATCGTTTCCTATTACTTTTACCTTTAATATTTATTATATTTGACTTTCATTTTCTTCTTCTGCTATTGACTAAGGGATAACAAAGATAGGAGAGTTTAGCTTTAAAAAAAAATTCCATCAGTAGAGAATGTTGCATTTCTGTAAGCAAACAAATAAGTTATTAGTTCGCTACTCTTTCACATATAACGGCCATGGTATTCTTTCCCTTTCGATTCTATAATTCGTTTTCTTTCTGTTCTTTTGGCTTATATAGGACTTTGTTATTTTCAAGTAACCAACAAAAGATATCGCATACGTTTTTTTCCGAGAATATGTTGTATTGGGCAGGTGGGAATAATCGAAGAAGTAACCATCTTTCGTCATATAAATATGCGCGTTCTATTCTTAATAGAGCGGTCCTATAAATCTTCTAATAAAGAAAAGAAATAATATTCTTTTAACCCTCAATAATATTGTGACAATTGTTGTATTGGCCACGTTTATAGAATTACAACAATCGATAAGCGTACGGAGTCAACAAGACATTCGGCCACGTAAAGTTTCAATCCAACAATTATCATCAACAGAACAGTAAGAAACAAAAGGGAAAAAATACCATACAGTTATATGTGAAAGAAAAGGAGAAAATATGATATACGTGAAGAAGTAGCGTGCTAATATCTTATTTGTTCGCTTACAATCTCACATATATCATCTAAATTAAAAGCGGTGTGTCAAATATATTTCTGCATTCATCCTTAAGAACCGTTGATCATCAAAATTAGATAATAATTTATGAAATAAAGTGACTGAAGTTATGAACTAAGAATATATTATAATTAAGAGAGCATTAATGAATGAAATAAAACATGCTGATAAGAAACTTGAGCAAGGAAATATGTTAGATTTTGTACTTGTTTCCATCAATAAATGTGTTTGATTCGAAAGTGGACCCACTTCATACCATTTCATATAGAATTTCAATAATAATCTTTTAATAAAAAAAAACAGGTTAGTTTATTCTGCAGAACCGGTTATTTTGAAAATTTTGAAATATTTTTTGAATCTTTGATTTTGAAATTATTATTTTCTTGACATGTTTAGTAAGATTTATTTTCAATGATGAATGTAACGTCTGTAAGTTGATATTATTTTAAAGAATAAAGATTCATAAGAGTAATTTTCTTCTCAAACAATTCACAAAAAAAAGTAAAATTACATAATGATAGATACCACATGAATGATAACGTGCAACATGAGTACATTTATTCTATTCGTCATTGAAATTTTTTCTCTTCTGTATTCTTCTATGACACATATGAAAACTCTTTTACCTTCATTTTGACTCAAAAATGTACCACAACATACAGCTGATAATTTTAATCAAGAATCTTTCGTTAATTATTGTCTAGATCATTCTAATGATTTTGAAAAATATGGTTCGTGACTACTAAATGTTAGTTATTACTCAATAGGAACAGATTTATTTCATTCTCAAAGGACATATTTGAATAGAACATAAAAGATGACATCTACATATGTTACTTTCAGAAGGTAATAGAGTGAAATCGTGACATAATACAACTTGAAAAAGAGATAATGAGTCAAAAAATTATTTAAAAACAGGAAAAAATATTCGTTTTCATCTCAGATGTATATTTTTGAAAACTTTGTCTTTTCATTTGTTCAACGATCTAGGTAAAGAATAATGCGATATTTTTTATTAACGTTTGTCAACTCTATATTGTAAAATGCTTTTCACTCACAATGAAAGACAACATTCTCACACGTGCATCCTATTAGAATTACAAATGCGAAAAAAAAAGTGAGTATCGAATAAAGGTGAATAAGGACAATCATACTCTGAGCTATAAATGATGTATTTATTATCGTCTTGTAGGTATTTTTTGAAAAATATTTTCGGAGGAAGAGTGTCTTTTGTAATTTTATCTTTTATTTCTTTTTTAAAATTGTTGTTACGTCTAATTTACTTTCTACTATCAATAGATTATTATTATATTAATACACTGAAAATTAAAATCAAACGTTCTTTTATTTTATTTTTTATCAGAGATATTCATCGTTTATCATGAGTACTTGTCGATTATAAAGAGAATCTTTAAATAGAAAGAGATATGACACAAATAATATTTTTTTCTTTTTTTCTTTCTTTTCTCTGATTCATTCTCTTTCCTTCATTTGCTATTCTGTCACGTTAACATGCACGTGTTTTGTTGACCTCGGTTTGATTCTTATAATAAAATAAATGCAATATAATATTTTTATTTTAAGATAATATTAATTGGCAAATAACCGAAATTTTGTATTGTTACGACAAATTATTTCTTAAAAAATAGACAAAATAGGTAAGTTAATTATATATTTTTTCTTAATAATTCTTTGAAAGAAAATCTTTTTTTTATTAAATGCAAAAAAGTATGATAAAATTAAGTTTTCTCCCGAATTCTATTCATTATAATAGAACATTATTATTTAGGAAAAAAAATATCTAATATTTTAGAATGTCTTCAAATGAATTTAATCGTACATTAAAATCAACAGTGCGTACAATATATAAAAGATATTTGATAGAATTTCTACGGACAATATTTGTATCTATAATATCATTATTATTTGTACAATTACCACTGTTATGTCATTACATAATTAGATTAGGAAAAAATGATGATAGAATTGAAAAACAAAAAAGAATTCGAGCAAAATTAATTGATGAATCTGATCCATTATCGCCATATAGAGCTATTGAAGTTCAGGATAGTCTTCGAACACAAGTTGAAAAAAAAGTGAAAACATTAGCTGATATACCCGATTTATGTCTTCAACGCTATCCAGATAAGGAAACAATGGGAGTAAGAGAAATTTTGGATGTCGAAGAAGAGAAACAACCAAATGGAAAAGTTTTTAAAAAGGTTTTTATTTTTTTTTTATTTAAATTTTAATAAAAATTATTTATGTAAAAAATATTTAGTATATAATGGGTGAATATAAATTTTTAACTTTTCGCGAAGCTTGTACTCGTATTAATGCAATTGGTCTTTCTTTATTATCAATTGGTGCAACTTCAGATAAAATATTAATTTTTTCTGAAACACGTCCTGAATGGTTATTAACTGCATTTGCTGCTTTTCGTCATAATATAACTGCTGTTACACTCTTACCAACTTTAGATGAAGAAGGTGTTGAACATGGTATTAATGAATCAGAAGTTAAAATTATTTTTACTTCACAAGAACTTATTTCTAGCAAACTTGAAGTAAGAATAAATTTTTCTTTTGAGAAGAAAAACAAAATAGATATTTATTGTTTTTCTTTATTATTTAGAAAATATTAGATAAACTAGAGAAAGTTCATCATATTATTTATTTTCCTGCTCGTAATAAAAAAGAAGCAGCTAAAGTTCCAAAAGATAGAAAAAATATTCAATTTATTCCATTAGATAAATTTGAAGAACAAGGAAAAACTGCATATATTGGTATGGATGTGTTTTTTTTATTGTATTATTTCTATTATAATTTTTGATTTTATTTAGATGAAATGACTTTGAATAAACGACCTGAAAAAGAAGATATTGCTGTCATTATGTATACTAGTGGTAGTACTGGCCCACCAAAAGGTTATTTTCTTTATTTAATAAATATTTTGAACCATCTTCAGTTTTCATCCGTTGAGGATTTATTTGATGTAGAGTTTTATGAAAAAATGATTGAATAACAAAATAAAGCTGATTTTGACAAATTCAAATTTAAAAAAAGTTCATCTCGAAATAAAACGACAAGTATGGGTTTTTGTAGCTCTTCCTTTGATCTTTCGGAATAAATAAAAAAATTCATGTAGTTTTATTTCTTTCTCGAGATGTTGAAGAAGCAATGAACAGATATGATATTATAGATACATGATGTTCATGCTCATTTTAAACAATATTCATGTCATTACTCAGTAACATCTTAACCATTCGAGTTGAAACTTTTACTAAAGAAAGAACATAGGATGAGTGGACAATTGATATAGTTTTTGGTGAGAAATATCGTAGTATTAGAGAATTCACATGACCCAATCCTGTATATGTGAATCATTTATTTATGGTACAACTCATGAAGAGCTGTATTAGATAGGTCCTGAATAAATGGAGACTGAAGCTAGGCCAAAATAAAGGCACTTATGCTTCTCTACCTCCAGATTTTTTGAAAAAATCTCAAATAGATGCAAAATTCTTTTTCTTTATGTATTATTACATTGTATAAATTTTTATTTTAGTATACAAAGGAAAACAATTTTTACTAATTATTTAAAAAAGCATTGAATTAGTCCATAATCATGTTTTGCTTGCCTTTGTAATAATAGTTAGTGAGAAATTTGAGAAAAAGAAGAAATAATTTTTTTCTTATCGAAACTGAAAGCCTGTTCCTGCTATGATGATGTTCAAAAGACGTTTCAAATTTCACTACGATGAGTATATTGGACTGAAACTGTCGTTCGTAATCGATGAGATTCATTGGGTCTAAGAATATCACATTTGTGAACACTAAAATCTTGTTGACATTCATGCAGTTTCACTATATCCTCCGCAATAAGTTGTCGTTAGTGGTGGCGACATCGATACAATGAACAATATCTTTGATTCATAGTGTGATTTATCATTTTTAATTGTTTAAATGTTATGATAAAAGCTTTTTTCTGAGTACAGATAAATAAGATGATGAGTTCTCAATTTGAATGATGAACACAAGAGCAAAACATTATATTAATAAAGCCTTATACTCCATAGCAATATTTGAAATAGTTGCTTATTTTCTATTTAAAATTATTTTAAAAGTACTAAATATCCATAAATAAAATAAAATTTATTTATCTTTAAAGGAACATCAATAAGCCACGAAAATATTATTGCTGCAATGACTGGTCAAAAAGAACGGGTTTTTTCAATAGTTGACGTCGACAATGATGTATATATATCTTATTTACCATTAGGTCATATTCTTGGACTTTGTTGTGGTTTGTTAATTTATAAAAAAAACTAAATTGAAATAATAATTGTTCATATTGAAATAGAAATTTTGATATTTTATTCGGGTATCAAATGTGGCTATTCATCTCCTTATACATTAACCGATCAATCAACAGCTGTTAAACGTGGTCAAAAAGGAGATTTACAAGTTCTTCGACCACATTTAATGCCTAGTGTACCTGTAAGAATATTTTAATTTAAATATTTTATTTTTTCATTTTAATTTAAAAAAAACCAGACAATACTCGATCGTATGTATAAAGCATTCAGTTATAAGATGAAAGAATCAAATTTTTTTAAACGGCAATTATTTAATTTCGTATATACAATTAAAGCAAAACGTTTAGAAGCTGGTCTTGAAAGTCCACTTCTTGATCGGTAAATATTTTCTATTATTCTTAATAAAACAAAAAAACTTTTCCAAAAAAAATGTTTAGATTAATATTTTCTCGTTTTAATCAAGCAATTCTTGGTGGTCGACTTAAAGCAATGTTATGTGGTGGTGCTGTTTTATCTGGAGAAACGCAGCTTTTTGTTGAAGGTGTACTTTGTGTTAGAGTTTTTCAAGGTTATGGTCTTACAGAAACCTGTGCAGCTGGAACTATTGCTGATCGTAATTATTTATTTATTTATTTATTTAATTAGTCTATTTACTTATTTAATTATTGTTTAGAATATGATATAGGAATTAGTCGTGCAGGACATCCACTTGTTTCATGTGAAATTCGTTTAATTGATTGGGAAGAAGGTAAATATAAAACTACAGATAAACCAAATCCACGAGGAGAAGTTCTTATTGGTGGAAAAATTGTTGCTGTTTCATATTATGGCAAAGCATCAGAAGAAAATGAAAATTTTAAAGAAATAGATGGAACAAGATATTTTTATACTGGAGATATTGGAGAAGTTTTTCCTGATGGTACACTAAAAATTATTGGTTAGTTAATTTTTATTTTGTATTTTATATTTAGTTTTTCTTTTTTGATTTTAAATTTTAGATCGAAAAAAAGATGTGGTTAAAATACGTAGTGGAAAATATGTATCATTAGCAAAAGTTGAAATGGCAATCAATCAATCATCAAGTATTGATAATTGTTGTGTATTTGCATCATCTGAACAGGATCATACTGTTGCTTTAATTTGTCCAAATTCAAAAGATATGACGGTAAGTTTATTCAAATATAAAATTTCGAAGAAAAAAAAAGAATGTCTAAATAGATAATCATTAAAAACAAGTTGAAACTGATGTATGAGATCGTTTGAGGATAATTTATATGTTTTTTTTTATATAGCGTTTGGCAGAAAAATATTTTAATGATAAAGATTGGAAAAAATTAGCTGATGATGAAGAACTTAATGAAAAAATACTTGAAAAAGTACAAGATGCTTGTAGAAAAAGTCATGTTGAAAATTTTGAAACTCCACGACATATAAAAATAGTAACAGATTCTTGGTCACCTGAAAGTGGTCTTGTTAATGATGCACTTAAATTAAAACGAAAAGCAATTCAAGAAAAATATAAAGATGATATTGAACAACTCTATGAAAATAAAACAAATGAAACTAAATCTAAATCGAATAAAAATCAATCAAACGAAAAAAGAGATAATTCGAACGAAAAATCAGATGATGACAATAAAAAAGATCAATAAATAAAAAGATAGTTTTTTTTTGCTTTTTTATGTGAAGCTTTCATTTTACTTCCGCATTTAACATATATTACATTCGACTTTCGTTTTGTTTATTTATTGTTAACTATTAAATGTTTTCTTCTCAATAAAACTGTAGTTATTACTATTTTGTACATATTTCGATTATAAATAAACTTGCTTAGATAAATATACTTTTTCATTTGATTATTATTGTTGAATGAAATTTTTACTCTTATAAAACACAATATGTGTCTTAACAATATTATTATTTCTTTATGTTTATTAAAGCTCAAATAGAACTATTTTCTTATAATATTTTTTTATTAAGAGAAAAACCATGAAAAAATCGATCAAATATATGAACGCAGACATACGACAAAATTTTTGATCTTCAACTGCGTTATAGCATTCGAAAATTTGTATAAAAAGCCATGCTTAAATCTACATTAATACCTCTTTCTGAAAGTCGTATCAAGGGATTTAAAAGAATATTTGAACTCATTCACAGGTACTATTTTATATATTTTCACGAAATTTGATGGATTATTGATTATTGTGTTTAATAATTTATTATCATATCTAGCATCGTTGAAGATCACTTGATTAATAGTACTAATACATATATCGTTTCTAGAGGATCTCTAATGAATTATTTTATACTTGAAATATAGGCAAAAATGATCATTTTTTTCTGAAAAAGTTTTTTATCTATGCCGTACAACGATATTAAAACTAGTACTTTTGAAAAATCTTTTAGCATCAAGAGGAAATTCATAAAAAAAGTACATCGTTTCAAGTGGAAAGTTCTCACATATTCAGAAAAAACGATGATTTGATATTTCGTTCTTTCTTTAACTAAAACGTAGTACATGAAAATAAATAAACACGAGTATTATTTTGTTCACATCTATACAGTGCCAGACAAAGAGACAGATGCTAATATTCTTCAATTGATCTTAAGGTAGAAGTGAAAAATCGTATTACTTTTAGTTTACCAACAGCCAAGAAGACACATATTCACCGAAAGATAATATGATGTATCCTGCGCAGATAGCGTATCTTCATCTTCTCGCACCATATAGATCTATTTTCATTTTTAAATGAAATTTATTAAGACATATCTTTGTTCGAGAGAAAGCTGAAGTAACAGTAAACTCATCTATTCCAGAGAAAAAGTTATATTTTATGCCTTCACCACATTTTTAGTATCCTTTTACAGCAAAAATCCAAATCTTTTTCAAAGAACATAATCATTTTTACATCATCTTTCTTCTTATAATAAAGCGCGTTTGTGTCTGTCCGCTCGAGATTAACGGTTAAAGATCAAAGATACAAAGGCTATAGGGGATAAGGGATAGAGGATAGGGCGGAGCATATAGGAGATAGGGAATAAGAGATAGTGAATAGCGGATAAATGATAAGGAATAGGGAATAGGATGATAGGAAAAACGAGGTAAGGAATATGGAATATAGGACAATGAGATAGAGATGAGGTAAAGGGCTATAGGGAATAGCGAATACGGAAATAGAGGGATAGAGAATAGGACTATAGGGATAGACCCATAGGAGATATGGGTACACAGGATGAAGAATAAGAATATAGGGATGCGAACTGTCTCATTGTGCAATATCAGGTCAAGGGTAAAACATATATGTGATATTTTAGAGGACAAGGGGAGCCGTGCATTATGCACGGGGTTTCGCTAGTATAGATATAAATTGGATGTTTCAGTTTATAAAAAAAGAGAGCCGTCAACATGATTGAAACAGTATGAGCGTCACTCTGTCGCACAGTTAATCTCCTCCTTTCATTATAATCAACATACTACCAACGTGACAACTGCTTCTCATCAAGTGAACATAAAAGTACATACGATGGGAACGATGTGGTTCGATTCTTTTTTTTTGCTTATTCTACTGTCGAGACAGACATACAATTTATCGTATTCGATACCAAATATATATATATTAAACTTTCGCTTACATGTATCTTAAACATATATAAATAATCGATTGATCAAAAGTACACTCGAAAAATTATACCTTTCAAGTTCAATTAGTTAATATTAAAAGCTATTTACGCCAGTTGTTAGATTCGTCTGAAAATTAACATATTAGAAATAAAACAAAATCAAACATATCATTATTAATTCAAATTAAAGTGTTAACGTATTAAAATAAGCACAATACAAACCTGATGATAAATAACTATTGATCGTATAGCATGTACACAAACCAAATGAATCGCATCATTTACTAGTAGAATTTGCAACATGGCAGTGTAACAAAGATTATGGATAAGCTTCTCGAATTTCCGCGTTACTTGCACTCATTCTTTTCTCCAACATTTACATCATACATTCATACACGAACAGCGGAAAGAGATTCTCTTTTTTTTCTCTTATGTCCGATTATTGTTTGTACAAATCATATAACAAATAATCACTTTGTGATACATATACGCACATACATACGCAAAAGATTATGTTATCTTTCTTTTTCTTTTTTTATCTTACCTATAATGACAATTGAATATTCACACATCTGCTCTTCCTTTCTCTCTCTGTCACCAACGGCAATACAAAAAAAATCAAATGAATATTATCATCTTATAAGCGAACAATATTAGTAATTGACAGCTGCGATATTATATGATGACATGAGTATACGGTACTGTTGGTGTTTTACCAGTGGTTGCACATCATACTATATGCTCTTTTGCAATAGATGTATCGCCTCGAGACACTTCAACATAGTATTATTGATTATATAATACGAACAACAACATGTATGCGAGTGATCATTTCTAATAAGATTAATTTGAAACATGAACGAATAAATATTCCATAAGACTTACGTACAAGTTTAAAGATGAAATTAAAAAAATCAATATAAAGTTTTAATGGCAAAGAACATCGCCATTAATGGACTATCATAACATTGTAATTTCATCAGATATGTACATGCATGTACTTTGATCAAGAACAGCCTATATACAATACCTTGCATTTATAGTTGAACATCGTTTTCTATCTTTTACGGTATAATAATAAAAGCTAATTATTTAAATGAATCTATGTAATTTGTTCTGTAAATATATTCAATGAATTTTATATATATTATAAAGTAGATATCTTGCTAATCGATATTATTGTAATATTTTCTTGTCAGAATATTTCAAATGTCAATCATAGGAAGTATATTGCCATTAGAGATGTGTATGAGATCAACGTAAAATATGAATATTTTATTTTAAAAAGTAAAATGATGAATATTTACTTAAGAAAATATAACTTTCTACAAAGATTTTTAATGATTTAACGTGTTATTTATAAAGCAACAACTATTTAATAATGATTTTTAAAGATAAATATGTTACATCAATTCGACACAGCTATTAGCTGAAACAGTTTTATTAAACAAATGATAGAAGATAATAAAAATCTATTTATTCATCAGTGTCAAAATCTGTACCAAATAAGAGTGCACGTTGATAGGCATCAAGTTTTTTTAATGATACTTTTGGTAAATCAACACTAGAACCTAAACAAAAAGAAAAATTCTATAATTAATTTAATTATTTTATTTTTAACTTACTTGCTTCTGTTAATTCTGTACTCCAATGTGATAATGTACAATTATTTTGTGCAAATAATTTTCGTTTTTTTCGAAATTCTTCAAGTGTATATCCACGTACAAATGTTGTTGGACTCATACTAACATAAGCAACAATTCGTAAAAAATCTACAGGTTGATTTTCTTGTCGTTGTTCAATTGAAAATGCTGGTGAGTTACAATGTACAAGACGACTATCCCATACAACAAGATCACCTGGTTGACAATGTATAAGTTTTCCAATTGCTTGACCTCGATCAAGAATTGGATGAGTACTTGGTACCATAACAAAATCTTTTGGTCGATTACCTATACCATTTAATTGTGCAAAACGTAAATGTGTATATGGAACAACAATCAAACCACCAGTTGTTTCATTTTGATTAGTTAAAGATACAAAACCTTGTACACAACATCGATCAGGTTTCATTACTGGATTTTGATCAACATGATACCATCCAGATTTTGTTTTCCATTTTGGATCATAACGCCAATCACGATAAACACCACAACCATCAAATGAAACTAATAATTGATTTGTATTCCATATATGAGAATAAACACGTTTTATATTTCTATTTGAACGAATATTCCACATAAAATCAGATTGACCAATACCACATTTATTTACAACACCATGAGAAGTATAACCTGGCCTAAAATAATTATAAAAATATTCATAAGAAATATTTGTTTAAATTCTCTATATTTTACCAATGATCTGACCATGTTGAAGGATCATCACGTCGAAAACGATGTCCAGGAATATTTTCGAAAAATTTCCATAATAAGTCTTTATTAGAATTAATTTCATCTTGAGATAATACATCACTAAAAACTGCATAACCATGTTCATTCAAATAGATAATACCATTATTCAAACTTTCATCATTTGTTACTGAATAACGTGGTGTTAATGTTGAATGATCAATTCGTATACCTTTGTCATCAATACTATATGAAATTTCCATAGCTTTTGTTTCGAAAGGTAATGAAACTCGATTTATTATGGTATATATATATAGGTTATATTTGTTCTTATATTGGTCGTGAGAATGTCGTAATAACTGACGAATGCTTGAGAGTGAAGAACAAGTATTTCGCAAGATTTTTTCTACGTTGTCCGAGATCTAAAATGGAGACTTCTAGATATTTTCTTAATAAATAAATTTTAAAAAATGGAGCTGTCATAACTGAATTATAATTTAATTGATGAAAAAGAAAAAAATAAGGATAAAGAAATAAATTTTGATGTAACAATTAATCAATATTAAATTTGAGATTGATCGTATGATAATGACATCTTTATTCAATAACTTTATCAAATCGAGTTTTCTTCAAATGTTTCAATCTTTCAGTATTTTTTTCTTTATTTGATCGGTACAAACAAGCTAATGTTCGGAACAATCAGACAGTTAGCAAAAAATTCTCTCTTCAATTACTCGAACAATACCATGTTTTATTCATACTGGGGTAGAGAATAAATGGTTAACTAGAAAAAAATTAATATTTAATATTAAATATTCAGCCAAACAATTTAATAAATTAACTTAACCAAGTCAAATTAAAGAAAAAAGTTTACCTTTGGGCCACACCAATTACCAACAGAGCGACTGTGATCATCTTTATATTCCCAGAGTTTTGACTTACTGCATAGATTATATTGAATAAAACACGCATGTGCTGAAAACGATTCTTGTCTTCTTAAAGAAATCTTATGAACAACTTAGTGTTTTTCTAGAGTATATTTAAAAGTTTCAATGTCAGAAAACAATCTGTAACATTTTTTTTATACATTTATTTCGATTTCTATCGTTATTAAAAATTTTAAATTATTAATATCATCCACTAATGCTTTATTTGCATTTGTTTTGATATATTTTTACAGTAGAAATGCAAAAATTCCATGCTTAATGACAGTAAAAATCATAAAATTACGTACTATTCTCATTTCATCAATTATCAAAGTTTTCCTTATATTGAGAACAGTATAGTTTTCAAGAAACACATTAGTCAGTCGATTGTTTCAAATAATGCAAAATTTGTAATAAATGTTAGTGATTTACGGCTTATAATAATGATATTAATGTATATGTTGTGGTCGAAGTTAGAATACAGTCTAATTTGGAATATCATTCAGTCGAAATTGAAATTCTAATTCTATCAAGGCTAAAGTGGAACTTTGAGTACGACCAAAATGATAATTGATAAAACTAGTATTCTAATTTTAACTAGACGAAATTGAAATTATATTTTTAATGAAGAGAAAACGGTAAACTATTGTTGAGCAATATTAATAAATTTGTTTGTTCCTGTTTTCTAGTTGATCGTTAATTGAATTTGTTCAATAATTGAGGGAACAAACGATAGGATAAAATAATAAATGAGCTCGGAAAAAGAGATATTTGAGCTCGGTTTCTTTAATCGGCATTAAAATGAGAGAAATGAGCTCGATTATAATAAAATTATATTTTTTATATATAAATGAAAGTTTTGAGCTCGGAAATTAATTTATACTCTGAAAAGATACAAGTGAGCTCGGTAATTAATTTATGAAAATTAATTAATGATTTTGTCAGTAGCAAAGTATATTTAATACGTGCCCTACCCTTACCTCAATCTTAGTCCATCAACCAATAATGGTCTTGAATCATTGAATCGTAAAATCAAACAAATGTACCTATTACGTGATAAATTATCATTGTTATCATCCTTACAAACAGCTGAATGTATGTTGTACGACTGGTCATTAGCTAGCGCCAATACACAATTTGCTACTGAAATCAAATTTAATGATGATTTATAGCAGCCAGGGCATATAAATGGTTACAAAAACTTGATCGAACAAAAGTGATACATTTAGGCGCAGCGTGTTACGTTGTACTTTCTTCTGAATCAAAACTGGATACATTATTATGGGTACGACATTATCATAGTACATCTTGGAATTCGTACGATGAATTTATCGACTGGTTAAATTCTGTACGTTTACTTGATTTTCCTCGTTTAATTCCACCAATATTTTGTTCATGTAAACATGCCACTAATCGATGATCTTGACCTCGATCTTTCCAGATTCCTGATTTTCTTGATTATCAGTCAAGATTCTTTTAAATCATAATATTCAGGCAAGGTTCCTTTCTTACCGGAAGTTCAAGATGACAAAAAAATTGTCTGATCACTCTGAAGTAAAAGAATCCGGCAAGAATTATAAGATATTCAAGAATTTTTTAAGTTCAGACAGGAATCTTTCTCCTTTCCTCGCAGAAGAATCTTGGCTGAATTTCAAGGCGAAAAGAATCTTGCCTGATTGATCGGGAAAACAAGAATCTGGAAAGAGCCCACAGGATACATATGGTTTCTTGAAGTTCAGGCAAGCTTCTTTTTTCTTTTTTTAAAAAGATTCTTATCTGATCTTTAAGATCAATAGCATGTAATCTCATTGTTTAAATACATATATAAATACAGTCATATAACCTAAATTTTTTCTCATGGAAATCAACCAAGAAGATTCAAGTAATTTTTTTCCAACAACATTATTTTTAATTTAGATAGTAGGGATCTGTACCTATAATGTTCTTTTTTTTCGAGTCGCATATCGTCTTTTATTTTAGAACCATCACCACACACAGTGAAACAAAGGCGATGGAGAGTACAACAAAAACAACAACTTCTCTCAACTTAATTACCTTTACCTCTTCCAACTGTAAAACGAGTTCTAGTAATGAAAGGAGATAATCATAGTGCTGTAAAGATAAGCCTTATTTATGTCTAGAAGTGCCAGCCTAGTACTAGCATTTCACTAATTTAATGTTAACACCAATTTTTTTGTATAATGATTCTGAAGAAAAAGTATTGCAGGTTGTATTAATTACTGTAACGTTAAAGCAATGCTTCCATCTCTGAATGATATCAACAGTTCTGTATATTAAACTTTGCATATCAGTCAGAGATGAGATGGAAGCTTTACTTTAACGTTACATTAATCAGTACAAGCTGCAATACCTTTGCTTCAGGATCATTATACAAAAGTATTGGTGTTAGCATTAAATAAATGAAATGCTAATACTAATTCGATATCGCTATTTGTATCACGAGAATCAATCAGGAACTTCAAGAAAGCGATTCAGACATGAATTCAAGAAAATAAAAATCATGCAAGAATTGTATGGAAAAAAAGAATCAGCCAAGAAAACAAGATTCGGTCTACACGAATCTTGACAGAAGATCAAGATCTATTTTTCAGACAAGATTCTTGTATAGAAGGAATAGGAAAGAGAATCTTGACTGAAAATCAAGAAATTCAAGAATCTGGAAAGATCGATGACAAGATCGTCGATTAGTGTGGCCTCAAAGAATATACTTGTATTCATTTATTGGATTTATTAATGACGTGGGGTCATCGTAAAATTCCACAACAACTTGAGATAAGAAGGGGAAAAGGTCGTCCAAAGAAAGTTAAATTAGCTTTAACAAAAGATTGAATATTCATAAAAATCTACTGTAACCTAACACTTTTTTGTTCTTGAACTATTTTTGTCTTATTAAATATACTTTGCTACTGACAAAATCATTAATTAATTTTCATAAATTAATTACTGAGCTCATTTCAGTCTTTTTCCCGATAAAAATAAAATTAACCGAGCTCATTTCTCTCATTTTAATACCGATTAAAGAAACCGAGCTCAAAATATCTCTTTTTTCGAGCTCATTTAATTTCACGTCCAAAAGGATATATATTGAAGGAGTCATAGATGAAATTGCAAAACAAATAATAGCGTCTAATTCAACAATTGTTGAAGTTGATAATGATAAAGTGAGCTTTTACAAGCAATTAGATGAAAAATATCGTAAAAAAAATGTCTTATCAAACAGCAAGTTTGTAATAATTACACCATGATAGGTTAAATATTATTGCAAATAATTTTAATATAAATCGTTGTGTTAGAAAAGAAATACATTTAGTCTATCGAACCACCACCGATCCAAAATATTTGTGATGCGGGATTATTCAAACATGGAGTGGAATAACTTCGAAAGTGCGCCATTTGCTAAATTCATTTGTTAAATAAAATAAAATAAAAATATTATTAAATTTTTTTCTTTTTTCTTGTCGTTTTCTATTCATTAAAAAAATAAGTTCAATTTCGTCCAGCCAAAACTCCATTTCTATTTTCACCCATTATCATTTTAGTCGTACTCAGAATTCCACTTCAGTCTAGACGGAGTTAGAATGCTAATTTCAACGGCTCAGTCTCAAAAGAGATACTTTTTTTCTTATGAATAGCGATTTGAAAATGTTTTGCAGAAAAAACATCCTCTGAATATAAATAGCTAGCACTATTTAATCTGTTCCAGCACTACTTAATCGATATCAATAGCTATTTAAACTTTTGCTAGCTATTTAATATATTTACCAGGAGACAGGTGGAAAAATAAATCAGTTTAAATAAGTTTAAATAATCATCAATCGTTAGACTGTATTTCATTTATTAATCAAACAAATCTATATCGTTAATGTATTATCCACGTAGATATATTTAAAGTACTGATGATGACTATGTTCACTCATTTAGAGGTAACAACTCCAATTCGAGCAGGGGATGAAAAAAGGGGAAAATTAAATAATTCAATTTAAATAATTTCAACTGATCATGCGCTTTAAAACTATATTTTATTTATTAAACAAAATAATCTATATTACAAATAGATATATTCGCTGACTATAGATTAGAATTTTGTACTTTATGCAAAAATGGAGTTCCGCATTTCAATTACTGACTGTTAAAAACATTCATACTTATCAGCACTGTATTAATATAACTGGTTAAAAGCTCATCAATATGAATGCTGACTATTTTAGAAACAATATTTTATTTTTATTCTGAAATTGTATTAAAGGATTCAGCTATTTAAATAATTTAATTGTTGTAAATGTCGTTTAAATAGCTGAACTTTTAGTTTTCAATAGCTACTTAAACAAAAAGTTACACGAATATTGTAGACGCGCCTTACTTTAAGTAGCTACATCGAGTTTTAAATAGCTATAATATTTAACTAAAAAGTATCTCTTTTGAGAAGTTACGATAAGAAAATACTTTGATAATAATTTTGTCCAAGGACTGTTTTAGTGAAACTAAGGCAATGATAGTTTGTAGCACAAGCTAATACAAAAAATGTATTAATATAAACAACAGCTAGCATTGGATAATAACGAACACCGATAATCAATACTTGAAATATTCGACCCTAATATTGAAAAATTACGCCTAAAGTAATAGTACAAAAAATTGTCACGAATTAATTAAATCACAAAACTATTAAACAATGATTAAAATTTAGCTCTGTATTTAGTTGAAAAAGAAATTTTTGAAATTATAAAATCAAGTTTTTACTCTTTCGAAAAATTCGATTTCATTTTCTGCTTTACAATCCACTCAATTTTTTTTCTATAATATACAGGATGGTTCAAAAAAAAAACGTACCTCTCTCGTAATATTTGAACGTGTATTTGTGCGGGAAAACATTATTTACGGGGTAAGTTTTTTTGGCCAATCTTGTACTAAAACTTGAATATACAAAAAACCTGAATTATTCCAATATGATATGCCATTCATTGTTTTAAAAGCTAGTATCGTTTGGCAATAAATTGGAATGTATTTCAGGGGTAAGTATAAGTATTTTCAATCTCATCAAAGGTTGCTTTTTTTCTAACGTAAGTGATATTTCCAAGACTTTTGTTTATCCGTCAGATTGTAATTACATTTTCAAAAACAAAATGACGCATGTCTGGCAAAGCAATGAATAGGAAAATCTTTCGTTTCAATCGTGCAATTAAAGAAATCTTCTAATACTCTAACAAGGTAAAAATATAAGGATATAAATATTCAAGAAAATGCAACTGTTCAGAACGACGCTTTTTTGATAATCAAATAGGAAAGAATACGTTTTGGACCTATGGTTTTCGTGTCGTTTCAAAGATTAATAAGTTTTCTCAGTAGTTTTATTTTATTAAGAAGACAAACTGACTTCTGCGATAGAAATCACTATAACGCATTAGGATGCGAACAATGACTAGAAATGGGGCAAAATCATTGAGAATCGTTAGCAGTCATCAGAATATCAAAAGTCAGTAGAAATCATTTTCTATTACAGAAAACCTTAAATAATAGAATTAGACACAAAACTATGATTTCCATACTGATTTCTTAGAACGAATGCTTTATGTATTGCCCAATCAAATTCGAGAAAGTTGTTTGTTATTTTTGTAACGAGAAAATGATGAAGTTGTTCCGACAGAATCATTCCAACCGGAGAGAGATATAACACTCTGATAATCACCAAAAATTAACAATGGATGAGTGTGACGTAGTGATTTATGGGATTTTTCCTATCATCACTATACATATATTGGACTTGTCTGTAATTTCGTTTCTTCCTCTCTTTATATTATTTTTCCAATATATATTGGAACATTCCCAGCCTGACATAGTGTGTACATTTATATATATAAGAAATATTTTTGTCACAATGATTTTTCGTCTTGTGAATTAAGTAGATTCTCTATCTCGGTTTCTTCCTCGACTTCTATCTTGACATCAAGACATGACAAAAAATAATGAGTCCTATATCTAATTACAGCTGAACATACTCTAAAAATCTCAATACAACCGCACTAAACTCATTAATTTTCGAATAGTAATTATAGAGTCTTGTCCAGTTTGTAGTACGCTTTCATGTGAAAGTGTTGGAATTTAAGAATAAACCGATATTTTATTAATTAATTGCTAATTACTACTAACTATTAATGAATTGTTAATTAACTACAATATAAATATAAGTGTTTTTTACTAAAATGTAGCCCATTAAATTCTACGTCGAATGGTACATAGAACGTCTTTTAACTGTTGTAAAATAACGTCAAAATTATCCGAATACTAAAAGTATGCTAAATTTTTTTTTCGCTTTATTTTACAGTGATTAATATTTTGACTATAACATTATCATCACTCAATGAAAATCAAAAAGTTTTTTTTTTATCAAAATGATCAACAAAAAAAGCTCTACAAAGTCTGATATGAAAGAAAATTTTCTGAGTACTCTTATAATTTGCATATGTATACAAATAAATGTCTACATGCTTTTTACTGTCCTCACTGTATTATTCATTGAAAAAAGAATGTTTCATTAATCATAATAAAATTTCTTTTTTTTTGCTTTTCACCTTTGAAGAATAAATAAAAAAGAAAGAAATTTATTGAATACTGTTTCAATGAGCCTTATTCCCAAATAGCTTGAGCGGCACGACTTTTTGATCTTTTCTTTGATCTGACGGCATTTTTTCTTTGATCCGTGGCCAAACTTTAAAGAAATCGTGGCCAACATCGAAATGGCAATAAGGCTCATTGGTATTATATCCAAATCGATGAATCGATATATTTTTCAATAATAATGTTTATTCATTGCATAAGAATTATTTCAACAGTTGTTGAGTGAAACTTTTCAAATATATTATTAATTTAGTAAAGGAATACTACTTTAAATAAATAAAAATAAAATTGATAGTAATACATAAGTTTTCACTCGAAAACATAATAATACTTAAATTATTATATATAAAAACAAGAATTTCATGTTCAATCCTATAAAAATATATCATATGATAGTTTTTTTAAATTTATTATGACTAGAAAAGCTTTCGTTAACATCATTAGTCATTCCAATAAACTAGCACTATTCTTGTATGACATCTATTTTAACACAATCTATTTATATCGACGACTACATAATACATAATCAATCAATCAATTTTTTTTCCGTTCTTTATAAATAAACAAAACATATATTATTCATTGGAATTTCACTTGAGTTAAAAGCTCTTTTGGTTAATTAATTTAATTTTTTGTTGTTTATCTTTCATCCACGTACATTTGATAAGTATGGCTACAGAAGAGAAATTACAAGCTGATTTTAATGAAGTAAGTTAATACCTATTCCTTTGTTCTTCTAGTGGATAATTAGTATTATCATCTTTGATTGAACCTTTTCAGTTACATAAACAAGTTAGTGCTAATCCAAATGATGATGATATTATGAAAAAATACCTTTATATAAGAGTAAGTAAAAACTATTATATATTATATTAAATTTTGAAATACTTTTTTTTCTTTTAGCAAAAATTAGCTGATTTATCAACGAGAAATAGTCCAGTGAGAATCAATAAAAAACTTTTTTTTTTCAAAATTCTATGTAAAAACAAATCATATGTTTTGTTGTTGTTTTTTTTTGATGGATTATACAAACATTTATTCTTAGAATTTTTATTGATAGAATGAATCATTACCAAATAGTTTTCTTTTGAACAAAAACATTTAAATATAAAATCAATAGTTGCTCGTGGACAAAAACCATTAAACCATACACAAATTCGGTTCAATGAAGTACCTCCAAAACAAAAATTCCATTTTATTAATTCAATAAATGCAATTTTGAACTCTTGTAAGTGATAATCATAGAATTTACTATAAACATTTATAAAATAGATATATGTACATATATATCTTGATCCATCATGTGCGTTTGTTTTATACAAAACAAGTGTCACTCCTCTACTTCATGGTAATAATAAGTAAAGTATCAAGAGATCATTATTTCTTCCGAAACATTATCAACTTATTGCATGGAATGGAGAGAAGGAGATATACACAATCAAAAAAAAGAAACGATCAAAGAAGAAGAATGCGTAGCTTCCTAATTGCGGATACAAATCAAACCAATTAGCAAGCTGGCAGTGAGGGTGAGTGGGAAAAATGGTGTGATTTTTGCCGCAATTAGGAATGAGCCGTTTCATCTCTTTTATAAGAAAACACAAACAATTATGAACTGTTCAAAATATTCGTCATTGTATGTTCATACAGCTCACGATTGGTACTCTTTTTTTTTTATTTCAACACCAAGTCGAAATTTCTCTAATTCGGGTAGTGCGAACATCATTATTTTTGTTCCATAATCTACTTCAATTTCATACATTTTTTAAGTAGACAATCCAATTAGAGTCAAGAAATAGTCATAGTGACCCAGTTAGGATGAATAACCTGATCTGGTTAACAGAGTAACGTAAACAAAAACCTTTTGAAGATAAAGACCAAGACTGATAAAAATTATATCAAAAGATAGATTATCAGATGAAGAATTGAGTGATAGAATTAATTTTTATTAAAATAAAAAATACTTTTTCTAATGAAAACAATTTTTTTCCTCAGTATTTCATTCAAATTCGTGTAATGATCGGATTAGGATTGGGTGCTCTATTTCGTCGTGAAATACATGTAACTTAATATCTTGATATCAATTGAAAAAGAAATTTATAATTCATCTATTTTCTTCTGCCTCGTAGGAAAACTACTATTGGAATCTGTATTTAAATGATTTTGGTACTGATGAACAGTTGAACAAAGACATTATAAATCGAAGTAACGAACCAAATAAACATATCAGATTATTATTCTTTTTTTCTTACTTATCTTTTGTTTTCTTGGCTTTTCATACATTGCTGATCACTGTAATAAATATTTTTCTTTCTCTTAGAAAAAAATTAAAAAATTGATTATTGGGTTTCTGATTAAATGTATAAATCAAACAAATTACTATTGTTCATGATGAATTACATTGAACATTATCAAAATCATTCTCTCATCGCTATATTTATCTAAAATACCTGAAATATAGATGCGCTTATGATTTTCATACAATTTTTCAGACTAAATTTTGGTCTTTTTTTTCTTTATAGGCAACAATCGTATGTTGGCGTGGCTCGAGATCGTATTATTAGGTTTACTTGTTACAATTTTCATAGCATATCTGATCAATCAACTAAATGGTGAAAAAACAGCATATTATTGCGCGTTTTTTTTTGTCTTGGATTGCTCGTTTTTGTTTATTTTAATCATGTAAAAAAGCAAGAAAAAAAAACAAGAAAGAAAATAAGAAGAAAAAGAAAATAAGTATCTATATGAAGAACGATTTATTTACAACTAGTGTATCATTTAATCGGTCGTAATAGTGATGAATCCGAATAATTATAATAATAACAATTTTGAAAATGATGACCCGATTTTTCCAGTAGTCTCAATCTCGACTAATTTGCCTACGCAAAAAACTATCGCTAATGAATTTACATCAAATAAAGAACAACGAGCTGCATTTATGATAATAACAAGTCATCTGGATGGTGACAGTCGTTGTCGTACAGGTGTGTTTCCAAAATAATTGATCACGAATTGACATATGATGTATTTTTAGGTGATAATAATGGGCAACTTATAATGTGTATACCTGGATGTGGCGGTACAGGCAAATCACAACTTATTCGTGCTCTCAGTAAATATTTTCTAATTACAAAGAGAATACAGATGATGCGAAATCTTGCATCAACTGGAAGTGCTGCTGCTGAAATAGGTGGAATGACCATTCACTCATTTTTGGATGAACAGCGTAATTCTGGAAAGTCACGAACCATAAAACCAGATGATTCAAAACTTGAGAAAGAATGGAGATTGGTTGAATATTTATTAATCGATGAAATGAGTATGGTTGGTTTAAATTTATTAGTCAAACTCTACCGAATCATTTGCTCTGCAAAACATGTTGGTCCACAAATTCCATTTGGTGGTGTAAATTTTATCTTTTTCGGTGATTATTTACAATATCGACCTGTGTATGATGCACCGTTACATACCGATTTTTCATTGCCATCGAAAAAGAGATCGGATAAATTGCCCAATGAAAAAGAAATTCAACAACGTGTCGCACGTTCTTTAATTCTACAAATTAATTGCGTCGTCAAACTTACCCAACAAATGCGAACAGAAGATCCACGCTATCTTCAGTTATTTGAACGACTTCGTCATGGACAATGTAATTACGACGATTATGAATTATTGTTAACACGAGTAGGTGGGCAACCATCAGTAGGCTCTCTACGTGACTCTCCTTGGAATAAAATAAAACTTCTTTTCATTTCCAATACTTTTTTATCTTCATCTTTTTAGGCTCCGATTCTTGTGTTTCGAAATGAAGTGCGAACAAAATTGAATAATAAGGCAGCAATTCACAAAGCAACAGAAATGGGACAAAGACATGATATGCGTCGCTCAAGATACTTGCAAAGGTAAATCATTTGAAGATTCAACACTCATTAAAAAAATTGTTGGAATTACCTGACAGCAAAACGGAGCATTTACCAGGATTTTTACCTTTGGCTCCTGGAATGTCTGTTATTTTAACACAAAATATTGCTATTGAATTGGGTCTTATTAATGGAATGAACGGAATCTTTCGACAACTTGTCTATGAAGAAGATTCTGTGTCAACAAATCCTCTCTCCGAAACATTTCCAGACAACACAAAATACATTCATCGACCTTTGTATGCATTAGTGGACATTGTCAAATCGAAGATTGACTGTCATCTCGAACAACTTCAATCAAATCTCGTTACAATACCGTTAATAGAACAAACATTTCGAATTAATATTGCCGATGTGCTACCAAAAGATAAAAGACTAAAATCAAATCGCAAGGCAATTTTATCAATAAAGCGACGTGCTCTACCACTCGTACCTGCTTACTCTATTACGACACACAAAAACCAAGGTCAAACGTTAAAAAAATGTTGTAATCGATTTGCAACTACCAAATGAAAATGATGATATCGCCGCAATTTACGTACCTTTATCACGTGTAAACCGTTTGGCTGATTTGATTATTATGCGACATTTTGATTACAAGGTTTTATTGATTAAACCAAGTAAATCTCAACTCGCCGAAATAGAAAGACTAGAGAAACTATATTTGGAGACGCAAAGTCGTTTCTCTGACTGGTTTTAGGTTTTTTTTCTTTTGTGTGCAAAGGTTCGGTTATGTTTATTAAAGCTTGTACTTTTACATATGTAGGTTTTGTTA
>JAJEKB010021212.1:345226-355941 GCA_022393335.1 Macrotrachela quadricornifera
GGTTATGTTTATTAAAGCTTGTACTTTTACATATGTAGGTTTTGTTATAATTTCTTCACATTTCTATTGTTCATTTTTTACAGTTTATTGCTTTTTTTTTCTTTATATGTTGCAACTGTTATTTCTCTTATTTCGTGGCCACTTTAGCAATTATTATGTTGAATTTACTTATATTTTGCTTTTTTTTTCACTTTTAAAAATGCATTTAAGAATGATGTTTTCTAAATATTCCTTTTTTTTATTCATTTATGCGTTCATGTTTATAAATAAATCAGTTATACTTGTGTGCTCTTGATAAAATAAAGATTTAAATTTAAATATTTTTAAAACTATTGTATGGCATATATTACCAATCTAGACTAAAATCTTTCATCACATGAACACTTTACAATATGTACTATTGATTGTACAACAAGGGTTTATTAATTAAATCTGACTGAGATGCAAATAATTTGCCTTACTTTGCGAATTCGAGTTCAAAAATGAGAGTAATTTTGAAGGATATGGTGGCCATTGAGCGAAAAAAATCATAGCAAAAGGTGTTTTCAGCGAAAAAAATGCGCGAAAATGATAATAGCGAAAAAAGTTTTCAGCGAAAATAAAAAATAGCGAAAAACAAAACTGCGAAACGAAAATCAGCGAAAGTTTAACAATATTCTATTACCAAAAAAATCAATAGTTGTAGAAAATAAAGGAAAATTTTCTTGATAAATTCTGTTGTTTATGTTGACGGTGAATCATTACATTTATAAGTGGATAAATATCTGTATACCAGCTGCTGTTCGTTCTGCTCTTCTAAACGTGACTGTCAATTGAATTCTTTTTCTCGATATATTGTCGCCCACGAATGCTGTTACATTGCTGATATATACGTGTAAACGAGCATATAGAAGATTCGTTCGCTTCTCTTTTACATGAATGATCTTCTTTCTTTTCCTTTACATTTACACATGGTATTTTTCCTCTTTTCCTTCATATATGATCATATTGGATTTTTCCTTTCGTTCTCTGAATTCGTTCTTCTTCTGTTCTTTTGATCTATATTGAAATATGTTATTTCCAAATGGTGAACAATGTGATATCACCTAGGTATTTTCCTAGAAAGATGTTTTATTACAAGAGGTGGGAAAGTAACCACCTTCTTGTCCTATAAATATTTGCATAAACTTTTGAAAAAAACGAACTAGAAACATTACTTAGCTTCCAAACTATCATCTTCTTCTACGATTCTCAATAAGATTGTAACAATACGGCATTCATTTAGTCTATTTTACCAATCATCTATGTCTGACTCGACTATTATCTCTTTTACCACTTCGAATCGAGGTAAACTGATGCTTATTTATTCAGGATATGTTTATCGATTAAAAAAAACGACAAAAAAGTAAAATATTGGGTTTGTCAATCAAATAGCTGTGTAGCTAATGTTCATACTAATGAACATGATCAATTCATTAAAGCTAATGGACAACATCAACATTTGCCTACACCAGAACGTATTGAACTTCGGGACAGGGAAAATAAGGTAAAGGAGAGAGTGGAAAATGAAACGACTTCGATACCCAAAAGTTATGAAGAAGAATTAGCTCGTTCTAATCTCTCTTCAACTGCTCTTACTCTTGCACCACTTGCAACTGACGCAAGTAAGTTTGTTTATCTATTTTAAGTTCGCATGTAGCAGTAATCTTTATAGAATCTGTCTTAAATCGTGTTCGTCGAAATATTCTTCCACCAATACCTCCATCAAATCAATTCGATATTCCCGATTGTTATCGACAAACGCTAAATGGTAAACCATTTGTTTGTGCCGATAGATTTATTAGAAGCAAACGAATGATTTTATTTGCAACTGACAAACAACTCGAAACGTTGTTCTCATCTGAATGGATTTTTCTCAATGGAACATTCGATTCTTGTCCGTCACAGTTTAAACAAATATATACAATACATGGTTTGAGATTTCAACAAAGTAATCTAATCAACTATTCGTATTCAAAACGTTTCATTGATATTGTTCTATTAGATTTACCATGTGTTATAAATCTGCTCTCAGGAAAAACTACTGATACATATCTCCAATTATTCTCCGAGCTTGAAGGTCATGCCGAACGATTAAATATGAGATTTGAACCAAGACATGTGATGACCGATTTCGAAATGGCTTTAGTTAAAGCCGTTAAACAAAAAGTTAATTTTTTCTGAGTTTAAGATGACTTTTACTTTTTTGTTTCACTAGTTTCCAATGGCAATGCACCATGGTGGCTTTTTTCATTTTTGTCAGGCACTATATAAACAAATTCATCTACTCGGTCTAGCAACATCCCATCGAGATGATGAAACTACACGTTTAACTTGTCGAAGTGCAATGGCTCTTGCGCTTCTACCTATTGAATATGTAGAAGAAGCTGCACAACTTCTAGAATATGACTCACTCTCAGAAATGTCAGATTTCTTTAAGTATTTTAAATATCAATGGTTAAATCGAGTGCATCCAAGATACTTGAATGTATCAGCTCTCGACTATCGTACTAATAACTATGCCGAGGGTAAATTTTTGCCTTTTTAGGAAACTTTACACCCGTCTATGTCTGAATAGGTTGGCACAACAAATTCAACAACCGTGTGGATAAAACTCATCCCAACGTTTGGCGACTGTTTGAGTCTTTATAACGTGAGGAGTTGTCATTTCGACAACAATTAGCAAAAACTAATTGTGGTATGAAAAAGAAAACAAATGGTACCGTCTGCCAAATCCGAACACAAATCGAAACTTTAACAGAATGTCATAAACAAAAACAAATTACTCTATTGGAATTTATTCATGGCTTGTCGATTATTATAGCTCGAAAATCTGCAACTGCTCTCTGATTTACTAATTCAAAATCTTCATTTTCAAATCTATATCTTTATGTCATATGATGTTCTTTTAATCAATTTCTTTTCTTGATATTAATTGAATATTATTGTTCATTTGATCAAGTTGAAACTTTGTCTATTTAACCTTCACCATTTATCTTTCGCTATTCGCGCTAGAACTTTTGCCAAAAAAATTTTCGCCAATTTGCCACCATACCTATATTTCGAATAACATCATCCATTTGATGTAATTTACGTTTCATTTTAATATATATTGGTTCATATCGATGACCACAATGATCAACACTTAAAAAATGAACAGTTATACATGAATTATATTAATTATCTTCTATAATATTCCATAAATTCTTAAAAGAATTTCATTATCAACGATATCTAAATCATGTATATCAAATGATGGATAAACATATAAATGTTTAAATATAATGTTTAGATAAAATGCTAATCATTTATCATCATTTAATAACAAGTAACGCTCGTCCCTGCGACTCGCTTAACTCTCGACTGAACACAATACACTCAATATTTATCACCTAATTAAATTCTATATTTAGAAGTATCGGTACACAAACACATGCATACAAAACTCCTATATATGAGGGTGTGAGGGTGGTTGAGGGTGAGGGGAGAAATAAGCGATGATGAGCTTGTGATTTTGGATACTATAGGTTTTCGCCGCCTGTACCAGGGACTAAGGTTTTTATGGGGGGACTAACGAGGGTACCTTTGCAACTGCCAAATCGCTTTTGAGTTCGAACTTTGTGGTTAAGGTAAACTCTATTGAGGTATGAAAAATCACAAGAGATTGAATCCCCTTAGGCCTTCTGTCCAGACTTGTAGATATGTTACTGGAATTTTGGCCTATGGGATGGTATATACCAAAAGATCGAATGTCAATATTTCGAGCTGAGATTTTGCCCATAGACAGGTCTATTGGTAGGTAGAATGCCCTGAAAATTTCAGCTCAAAAGAATGTTTCCTTCCTGAGATATTATAATCCCAAAAAAACAGCCATATCCCACTCGACATGCTAGAATTTTCTTTTTTTTGGGACTTTAATATCTCGAGAAGAAAACATTCTTTTGAGCTGAAATTTTCAGTGCATTCTGCCTACCAATAGACCTAACTATGGGCAAAATCTCAGCTCGAAATACTGACATTCGATCTTTTGGTGTATACCATCTCGTAGGCCAAAATTCCAGTAAAATGTCTACAAGTCTGGACAGAAGGCCTAAGGGGATTCAATCTTTTGTGGTTTTTCATACCTCACTAGAGTTCACCTTACACACAAATTTCGTACTCAAAAGCGATTTGACAGTTGAAAAGGTTCCCTCGTCAATATTAAAAAATAACTAACACATAGTCAATCAAAATAATGACAACTCCAATTGCTACTTTATCTATATCATTTTCAAATGATGATGCTAAAGCAAATATTTGTTCCAAAAGCTCAATCGTCTTTAAATGCATTAGCTGCTCTTGTTGAATCAATTATAAAAATTCTCATACAAATGATCATTTAACAACAACATTAAAAATAATTTGCTAATAGTGATCAACAACTTGTCTTAACTCAAGATCATATTAATAAAATTGAACATACATGTCAATAATTATTATTTCAATCCAATATTCTTCAATTAGATACACAAGAACTTACTCAAATTCAACAAACATTAAATACAATGAAATTGGTTGATCATTAATAAGATTTATTTTTTATTTTGATTGTTTAATAAAAATACAGAAAAAGATAAAAAAGAAAAATCATCAAGAAAATATCATCAGTTAGATACATGAATAAAAAAAATAAATTATTTCTAAATGTCAATAAAAATTTGATTGTTTATTTTTTTCATTGTCGACCGTTCTCACCATAAATTTCCATTTATTTAAGAAAATTTTTTCCATCGACCCATGTGAAAGAAAACGACGCCGTCAACGACCTTAAACGATGCAAAACGGCGAAAAACGGTTGCTGTTACGATGATCGTTTACGACGCACTGTAAAACGACGAAATACTATCATAAACGACGTCGTTTAAGATGACCATTTCGGTGTTACCGGAAACGATTGACGTACGGCTGCCTTTATGACTATCGCTTTTCTGCCGTTTTACAGCATCATTACATCGAACGGTAGAAAAAATCTTTTCTATGCATTATATAGAAATAATGTTTTTTAAAATTTCTATATGAACAATATAGACATATAAAAACTACTATTCCTAATTTGTTTCTATAGAAATGCTGTTTTCTATCTTTCTATATAAATTATATAGTTTAAATCTTTTTTATATTTCTATGTGAGCTATAGAAATCGATTTTTCTAGTTTTCTATATAAAGTACATAGATATAGTCTTTCTTATTTTTCTATATGGAGCATATAGAAACAGTCTTTTCTAATTTCCTATATAAATTATACAGAAATAGTAGTTTTTTAAATATCTCTATATTGATTATATAGAAATACTATTTATTATACTTCTATAGAGATTATATAGATTAAATGGTTTTTGTATTTCTATGTGGACTATACAGCAATAATCTTTTCTAATTTTCTATGTGGACAATATATAAATAGTAGTTTTTATATTTCTACATTATTTCTATAGAAATCCTGTTCTTGTATTTCTATAGAGATTATATAGAAATAGTGTTTTTTATATTTCGATATGGGCAATACTATCTTAGAAATAAAAGATTTTTCACTATATGTGAAGTGAACTTGAATTGTATTGAACACACTAGGAAGTGAGAATAGTATTTATGAGCATTTGATAATAATTTTGTAGCTACCTTATTATATGAATCTAGTATGAGCGTACAAGATCTTATGAGTCGGTCATACATACATCTTATTGTCTGTCTTGATGTAAGATATCAGAGACTACGATTTTTTGTACGTTTCTTCGAATGATTGGTTGCGAAAATGCCTGATCATGTTCTAATTTCAGCTATTTTCATATATGAATCTAAGACTATCAGATTATCTAATTTCTTCACCTTAGTAGATAAATATTTTTTTTTCTTGATTTTAGATCAATTTGGATATTCACATCAACAGTGAATGTCGAGGCCACGGAAATCAGCTGGATCTCACGGATTTCTATAAAATTGATCAATAAATCGCCACGTTTTTGCCTTATTTCTTTAGTGAGAAGCCAAAAACATTGACAATTAATCATGACTTTAATCGTAATTTAGTTCGTGATTAATTGGCAATTTTTTTGGCTTCTCATTATAGAAATAGGTCAGGAAAATGGCGATTAATTGATCGATTTTATAGAAATCGATAAGGACCAGCCGATTTTTATAAAATTATATTTTTTAGCCAGTTTTAGAATGTACTAAAGAAGCTAAAAAGTAATCATCAACATATGAGTCGTCTGGATATTTAATATCTATATTGGTTATTGTATTCTTATAAGATCCGACATTCGGATTGATCCTCCTCGGTGATTTAAATTTCAGAATATCTTGTTTTTTTTGCAATATGCCATTATTTATTGGAAACGGCCTGAAACGATGTTGTTTACGTTCCGGCGAAAAAACGGCCCTCAATCCGGGCTCACGTAAAACGGCGCAAATTGGTGGAAAACGATGACCGTTTTTCACCGTTTAAGGCACGAATCACGCCGTTTCTTCGCCGTTCAAGGCAGTTTAAGACGGCGTTTCGGACAGCTCGAATGATGGACCTGGGGAAGCCTCCAACAATGCAAAGTTTTTCTTTACAAACAGCAATTCCAGGACCAACACGTGGAATACGTAATTCATATTGCATTCCATTAATATTCATAATCCATTCATTTGTTATTGGATTAAATATTTCAATAAATGTTAATGGTGTTATATTATTTGTACCGCCATTAATAATAATAATAATAATAATAACGTCCCATAGACTTATCGCTCGTTGGGACCGACCGCGGTTAGTATTACTAATTTTTCCACATGCAGCCGGGTTCTATCGTCTTTTCTTTTTACAGACGGCGGTATCTGCACCCTCTTCCGTCCAACATACTGACTAAAGACATAATCAGCACGGATGAATCATGTGAATGAATCATTTTTAGACAACTTAGCCGTTAGTGACTTGTCTAGGGTCATTCCATGGATGATGTTACTGAGGTTTGAACACAGTACCTTGTGGATACGTGCCAAGCAACGTAACCACTCAACCATGTTGTACCGCCAATAATAAATATTTTATTTTCATATAAAATAGCATCACATCCACGACGATTTTCACGCATTGTTGGTCCAATTGACCATTCATTTGTTGATAATGTTAAAATTTCACAAGATGATAAACATCGATATGATGCATAACCACCGAATACATACAGTTTACCATTAAAATATACAACAGCTGCTTGACTTCGTTCATAATTCATTGGACTTAATGTTGACCAAAGATTTGTTTCAGGATCATATCGATAACAATTTTTTTTACATTTTTCATCTTCACAACCACCAATTAAATATACATAAGAATCATCATTACACATTGCTAAAAATATTTTTCAAGAGATAAAATTAATTCAATTATTTGAAAAAAAAATTTACCTCCATAAGCGACAGGTCGAGCAAGATCTTGTATTGGTAACCATGTATTCATAGTTTGGAAATCTAAATATCACCTGTATTTAATTCATTTTGTCCATTATTACCACCACAAACATAAATTTTATTATTAACAATTGCTGCTGATACTTGACCATGTCGACTAGTCATTTGAATGGGTAATAAAGTCCATGTATTTGTTATTGGATCATATTGTTCAGTTGTATCAAGACAATCATCACGATCATATCCACCTAATAAAAAAAGAATAGTATATTTTCGAAATATTATGATCAGTTGAAACGTACCAACTACGAATATACCATCATTAGCTGCTATAATACCAAAACTACATCGTGCTGTTGAGAATGAAGCCAATGGGATATGTTGATTATTAACTAAAATCGAACCATAATCATTTATTAAGTGATAAAATTATGTCTTACCAGCATATTTCTGTTTGACTATATGCAATAATACCTTGGTAATTTCGACTACAGCAATTGATTCTGCATGAAACACTGCTGAACGTGTTATTATTGTACTATCGATGAGGTACAGTGTTCTTAAAATCTCGTTGTGAAACCATAAACAAGCAATAGCTTCACTGAGCATTCGATTCATGTTCGACTCCTAAAAAAAAATCTTTAAATTTTAAAGTATGAATCATCTTACGTTTAAGATTGTCGTTGATAATGCACTGAGAAATAATTCGATCGACATTTTATCTATAATAACCTAAAAAGAAAGATGTATTATACTGTGTTATAGGCAGTAGTTTCCACATATTTTCTTTTCTTTCTTTCCTTTTTCCTCGATATAATATCATACGAAAAGAAAGAAATTCTTTGTTTTCGTATGATATCATATGCATTCATCCCTGGAAATGAATACGTCTGTCTAGGTCAAACACAGATGGATGAAGAGATAAACAAACACTATTATTTTATATTAATAAAAATTCTTTTAGAGTTACAAGACAATCACTTTGAATATGTTCTAAATACATTTCTTGAACATCAAAAAGTCGATCACCAACATTAAATTGATAAGCTGTAAGAATTTGTCCACTAATAACTTGACGAAAATAATGAACTAATTTTTCAACATCAATTGTTGCTAACATTAATATTATTTTAACATTTTGAGAATTTTGTAATCATAATGTACGAATTAATATTAATAGAAAATCCACTGTTGATCACGCTCATGAACCTACAAAAAACAAAAACTTTATTTTTCTTTTCATTATTTAAAACTGACTTCATCAAGAATAATATGTGTAAAATCTTGTAAAGTTTTTTGTTAAAATTAATCTTTGTAAAAGAACACCAGTTGTACAATATAAAATTCTTGTTAATTCACAACGTTGTTTATTTAAACTTGTTTGATAATCAACTGTTTAACCAACAGATCAATTACGTGATGTTGATATATGTTCACAAAGTGAACGAGCAGCAATACGTCGTGGTTGTGTTACAACAATATTAACTGGTTTGGATTCTTTTACATAATCATCTAATATATATTGTCGAATTTGTGTAGATTTTCCTGATCCAGTATTTCCTTGAATAATTCTTGTAGAATTTGTTTCAATTATTGATAATAGTTTATCTTTTTGTGAATAAACAGGTAATGTTGTATCTTGATTTACCCATTCTTTTATTTCTTTATAATCATCACATGTTTCTAATGCATGAGATATACCAAATATTTGACGAATTTTTTTTTATCAGCTTCACTTTGACCACCATCGGGATCTGTTTGACCTTCAATATCAGATAGATATTCACGATCACCATTGCGACCGAGATTTAATTGAGATAAACGATTATTCATTGATGAACTAACACTTGTACTACCAAATTGTTGACTTTGTTGAACTACTTATTGTTGTTTCACCATCAATATTACTAATTACACCTTTATTCCAGCGCTAAAATTAAATAATTTATTTTAAAATCAAATTCTGAACATTCGGAATTATTCAGAAAAAAACTAATGTCCCAAATGTTCTAAATGCACTTATTATAACGCGTTGCAAATTGAAATTTCTAGTTTCTAATAAATATTTTAACACTCAAATAAATGACATATCAGGAAAACTATTTCGAGATGCCTTCAAAGCTATTCATCAGTCACTAGGGACACCAGCCCGATCGCCGAGACTTGTTTAGACTTCAACTGGATTTATCCAATGGTTGCTATAGGTAATGCCAATAACCTTTCAATGTATCCCACCTTTTCTAGTGATTGGATACAACGATCTAACTTCTAGCATGTTCAACATGCTAGTTGTTACGAGTCAGTAGCCCGATCATGTAGAAATTGCCGGCATTGTCACTTAGGTAGTGGATTGGGAGAGAGGGAAACAAATCTTTCTCTCTCCCCTCCTTCTTAGTGGATGCCAGAACTACCGAATCACTTAGGCCTGCCTTTCCAACCTATATATCACGGTACCCTTCTACTAGATGCACCGTCCTCTGTCAAGCACAGGCGCCATCATCCGGTTCTCTTTTTCGCCGTATAAAGCTGGCTAACTTGGATTGTTTGGATGAGAAATGTACCGCTTGAATGCCAGTCATCAGATGGAATCCAACTTTCCAATTGATTATTTAAGGTATTTCTGAAGCAATCAATAAAGTCGGGGCTAGTGGACTACTGAGCTTCCCTGTGATAGGTAAGTGTCTCATGATATTCTCACTTTCAATGGATACAAAGAATTAAGAAGAGAATCTTATGTAGCACCAGCTATTGTATTGCTTCGTTATTTTGTCGTGGGATGACTATGAGAATCAAACAACCAATCTATTGAACTTTCAACGAGTGGACTTTCACTATGTCGTGTTTTTCGTTTAACCCTTCGTTTGTGTTGTGGGGTCCGAGCGGACCCGTTCTACAGTTTTTCATGTTCCCTCTAGATTTGATATTTCTGGGTATTCCTTCTGTGTAATCTCTAGTCTAGTGTTGATGGTTAATGTCATAAACATAATTCATATATAGTGCTAAAATAGAGAAAATCGGTTTTTGGGTCCACACGGACCCCACGACAGAGACGGTGTCAAGAGAACAAATATTTGTCGCATCTTCTTGTATCAACTTAGTATGGATCTGACAGTTTTGCAAAACCAACGTCGCAGTCAAGAACCACGTCTTATGCCAAAAGTGAAACTTGCTTTACTTTCCTTTGGTCGTCGTCTTCGGTCAAATAGTGTTGAAGAACTTAGTGTGAACAAGGATACGAATCGAGAAAAAAAAGATATTGTCTATG
>JAJEKB010021212.1:355951-371048 GCA_022393335.1 Macrotrachela quadricornifera
CAGACAAAGTTGTGTCACAAGATTTATACTACATCGAAAAGAAATGACTATTTAACAAATTTCACAATCATGACGAAGACAAAAGAACAAACAAATAAAGGCATTTAAAAATAGATGCTTTTCATTTCTTTTTCATTCACAGAACATGTCTATACCAAGATATCAGTGTATTTCTCCTACACTAAACTAAAGCGATTGATTCTAAGATCCCTGATTTGCGCTTTAATGCTCTTCTGAAAGAATTGCACAGCTTGTTTCAGAAATGTTACATATTCATGCTGTGAAGATGAAGCCAGACACATCAGTCAGCATAATGATGGTCCTTACCGCCTGATAGTGCATGAATGAATAACTTGAATAGAAAGAAAATACTGAGTTGTTTGTTATAACCTCTAGTTGGATCCACTCGGACCCCACGACACAGATGAAGTTTCAAAATGAGGACACAAACGAAGGGTTAAAGAATTACAGATAATCATCAGAAACTTGCTAAGAAGAAAGACGAACAGCGAAGAGTAGAGGACATTATAGAAAAACGCTTTTTGCATGTATACAATTGTTGCTCCTGTACTCTCCTACAGAAAGTGTTCTTCCTAAAAACAGATTTTGAAGCTCCTGCGTTTTTGTGACTGTGTCTGTGAAGAAACATTTGTAATTCAGTTTCACAATGTTAAAAAAGATTTTAGAAAATTAATTTGAAGCTAAAAGTAATTTTTTGCAAAATATGACAAATTGATCTAAAAGTTTCGATTTCGTGCATGTGCAAAAGTGAAGAAAATGTCTGTGGATCGTCATATCAGGCTTTTCAATTACAAATCAGGTTATTCAAATAAATTGAAATTTACAGCTTTGTAAATACTAAGTGATCGATTCTATATGGACCATATGATATATAGATTACATATTTATCTCGTATTATGAGAACCAGAAGATTCTTTGAATTGACGATTCCGATGAAATTAGTAAGACTTAGTATACTTTAACTTTGATATTCTTTACATAAACATACTTCAGCATCATGACATTCGTCTTATTGTTTTTACTTGCGTTATAACTAACATAATAAATTGAACTCAATCGATTCAGACATACATATGAAATTAAGGTCTTCTCTCTAACGATCTACATTTGTTAGAAGTCACTCAGTTTTTAATAAGGAACATTAAGCTAAGATGTATGGTATAAATTAAACGCATAAAACTGCAGTAAAAATATGATTAGTTTCCTCTGTCACTCTATGTGATGAAATTCAAGAAGAAAAAAAATTAATCGATAAATACCTTCTCAATCGGCCAAGCGTCCATAGACCCAAGTGTCGATCAGACTCAAAAGTTTATCTACATGAGATCTAAAAAAAGATTGATTCACAACAACTACACCCCTATACAAATATGGCAATTATTACTTTTATTTGCTCCTCTCTAATAGATTTATTGTAAACAAAAAAAAAGTGAACACAATTCATTACTACAGATTGCATAAATACAAATCTGATTTTCAAGCAGAACTACTTCACGTGAAACTATTACAAAAGAGTCGCTATATAAATATCGATAATGATCATTGATGAGACCGATGACGACGTACAGCATTGGTCATACAATGCATACCACCAGCTCCTTCTAAGAGACCTTTCGGTGGAATCAATCCAACTTTACATGTAGTATCATTGCGTTTTATTGCAGCTGCAAGACCTTTCTTAGCATCACCACCCGCATACGTCACTACGTGACATTCATCGATTGCTAGTACATTCAAACGGCAGTCACGTTGTTCTTGGATAGATGTTGTTTGATCTAGAGCATCATAAAAGATGAGATGTGGTTTGTTGAGTAGATGACGAAGAGCTAAACGAATATCGAATCCATGCGAGATCCATTCGCATTTTTTCTGAGAATTCTTATTATTATCGTTCATTTCGATAGTAAAAACTTCCATCGTGTTGGCCAATGGACTATGCAATGTAAATGCATGACTACTCACAGAGCTGAGAACTGTATCAAGATGCATGAAGTCTCTCTGCACAGGTAGCATGATGACAATCACTTGACGATAGAGATTGGTCCGAACAATTGCTTCAATACCTGCTCGGTTCGTTCGTTCACCACAACCAATGAGTAGCATACTGTCACCTATATAAGCTACATCGCCACCTTCAACTGTTACTTCTTCAGGATTATCAGCAAGATGTTGCCACTCGATTACGTTCAGGCCTGAAGTCAAAAGATGAGGATGATATTGGAAGATAACACGATATATCAGTGGTTCATTTTGTCTAGCAGGCTTAGCCATTTTCCAAATAAAAACATGTTTTTCAATGATAGAAAATGCATCACGAGTAAACAATAGATTAGGTAACGGTGGTACAACAAATTCATTTGTAGTATTATTACATATCTTCAGGAGAATCTGAGCAGTATTCGATCTTCCCAATTCATTTTGTGAACAAGCCACACCATGAACTATGTCATCAGCGAGTTGTAAAGATGTGCGTTGATGGAGCCATTGCTTAAGAATCACCGCTGCTTGCGCTAATTCATGACAATAGCTGAACGAACAATGAGTGACGATACCATTAATCAATGTTTCACGAGCCTTATTACTATAAACGAGTGTTGCTTGAAGCAATTGTGACATGTATAAAACATGTGTGTCATGATCACGTAAATACTGAGTAAAGATATCATGTGACCGATGAGTGTCGATTATATTGGGAATAGCATCGAAGAGAAGTTGTTCGATATTGTCAGGTTTAAGACGAAGAAGTTCACGACCTGGTCGATGCATGAGAACCGTATCAAGTTTTCCACATTCTGATTCAACATTAATATCTTTATACAAAAATTTCATGTTAACATGCATAGTTAGTATATGTACAGGATTTAGTATTGTACAAATGTAAACCAATATTGTTGGTATAGAATTCTTCATCGTGCTCTGGTAGATGAGTTTGGTATATTATATAAATATCAAAAAACAGTCAATATATAAATATTTTATATTGAATACAAAGATTTTTTCCAAGGATAAATCCTTTCTTCTAAATTTGTCCTTATGTAATCACTAAATCGTGATTTGTAGACGTGGGAATAATGTTGTACAGATGTGATATCAGTTGTGATTACGTATCTATAACAAAAATGACATCACATAACAAACGTTCGTTAAAAGATGGTATTAATAGTATTTTATGTCTATTTCAGTCTATTCTCAAGGCATCGACTTGAATGGTTTTTTTGAAAAGCTTGTCGTAAAATTCTCTGGAACAGTCTGAGAAATACTTTAACTTTGATTGTAAGTTGAAAAACATAGGTGTTCTATAATGTTTGCCCAATCTCAATCGACAGATTTATTACTCGTATAAAAACTTCAACTATGAAGAAAAGCTCTGGTGTGTCTGATAATCTTTAATTGAAATTGATCTCGATTATCGCTGCAACATGTTTCACTTCTTTAGAATTGGATACGGCAATTACGCAAGGATTCGATGCAAATTCATTCATCAAAATCGATTTTTTTTTCATAGATCTGTTTACTTTTCGAGAACTGTCAGAAATAAGATTCTACAACTATTATAAAACAAAACTCTAGCTTAACTCGTAGTTCGCAAAACCAATCGTATCATAGAATGCTTTTCCAAGTTAACATGTGGATTTTAATGAATATTATGATTTACTATTTAGTTCAAATGAAACAAGATAAAAGAATGTGCATCATACCGATGTGTAAGAAAAACAATTATTAAGAACTGTTTCACAGATATCACGCCTAAATTTCAGTTTTATCAATTGTAGTGCGTGTGACAAAAAAAGAAACATCTTACGTTCTATTCAGAAATATTCTATTGTATGATAATTTACACTTGCTAGTATATTACCGAACAGTATTTTCCCATGCCCTTCTCTTTCTTCATAAGGCTAAAAGAAAACCTTTTTAAATATCATCCACTGGTTCGATCAAGCACTAATGATATGTATTCTTTTTCTTTGTGTAAGGGAAAAATTCTCGCTTTCTTTGCACCTATCGCAAGAACTAATTAATTGATCGACAATTATAAAACTTACTTAAATTAAAATACGTCAAGTGAACATTCAACTCTTCGATTTGAATATTGATCTATTTAAGAAGAAACGGACGAAATAAGATGGATCGTAGTACGAATAATATGAATTTGTGAAGTGAAAATGAAAGTGAATGTATGTAGTATGAACGACGAACAGTTGTGTGACCTCAAGAAAATATGCACATATTTATATAGAACATATCAGGCAGACTATTGTGTGATGAGTCAAGACAAGTAAATGATCGATCAATACTTACATTCTTCTACCGTCCATTTTCTCTCAATAGATAATAGTTCACTGGTTGAATGAACAGCAATTATTTTGTTCAACGAAATAAAAAAATTAAATTAGGAAGAAGAAAAATATCTCACCGATAGCATAGAGACGAGAGGTGATACCATGTTTTTATTGTTTAAAATAGAGATGTGTTTAAAATTTTTATTTATAATACAAAGGAAATAATAGAATAGTTGCTAATCGAGAAAAGTGAAAACGAAACTACCATCCATTTATTTAATTAATTTTTTTTTATATAAATATTAAAATAATTCGTTTGAAAGAACTTTTTATGAGAAAAATTTTAAAAAGGAAACAATCGAATTAAAAAGTGTTTCATCCTACAAATCAATATAAGAAAAATTATGTATTTTGCATTTTATTTCTTCGTGTTGTTTTTCTCAAATTTAATACTACAATTATTTCTTTTATAATTATTCATCATTTGCGTTTATTTTATCTTATTTTAATGGAACATTTCGAGTTGTTTGACATGAAAGTGTTCATGTTTAATTTAATTTGATACAAATTAGTGATGTTTTGAAAGACGAAACTTAGTTGGACATCAACCCTCAATAACTATGTTCTTTATCAGAAATCATTTTAAAACCGACGTTCAGTAGATGATAGAGCAAAACCAATACCGTATAGGTTTAAAAAAGTGATCTTCGATCTTTTCTTCTTTATAGATGATTCCTGGTAAGGAAAAACTATTTTTACTACAAAGTATTCTAACCGAATAAGTTCAAAAATCTTACTTCCTTTGAATTCAACGTTAATATATATCAAATGAAAGAGCACAAGTTACTATGTACTCAAAATATCTGCGTATTTTGTCTGGTACTTGATCTTAGTAAAAGATAAATTATAAGAAATGATTGGATATATGATGATATGAACACCCCTCTCAGATAAGAGATATACAAACTTATTTACTGTGTGATTGTTTTGAATCTTGTCTCTTTATCAAATAGCTATGATACTATTAAAATATAATTTACTTGGATCAGTGGAACAATTAATGGCAAGACGTATTTTGCGTAGCCATTAAAAATGTGTGGTCTCAAAATATTCTACTTTTTTTTCATAAAGAACCATTGAATAAACTCAAGACTTTCTAGAAAACTAGAGTTATATATTCCCCTACAATATGCAGTAGTCATTATAAAAAAAGAATGAGCTGAGAATAAAGCGAGACGATGCATTCTCTATATAATGTTTTTTTTTTTGAGATTCTTGATTGAGCCTATTCTAAAATGTTTTCGCTCTAAATCTATTTCAAATTAGCTGATTCTTCCTCAATACACAAACCTTGTCTACTACACTCTCGTATTGGTCAATAATGCCTTTAATCTCACTCTTCTAGTAATATATAAAGGCATTCAGTCGATCATGCGCTAATGAATAACTTATCGATTTAGAATTTGATACGTAGATGACACTAATATTGTCTTTCGCATTGTTCATTTAACTTTGTTAATAAGTAACTAGTTAATTCTAGTGCATCTAAGCAATATTCACCTTGTTTACACTATATCCTGAAGAAGTTAGTTTAAAATATCAATTTTATAGTTTCACGCTTCATCATACTTGTTCCAAGTCTAAATACTGCGCTTCTCTATACGGAAAGTTTCTCTAATTGAACTGTTTTTTCTTTATCGTTATCTATCGAACAAATAATAACATGCTGCTTACATGCCATCAGGGATATTGCTTTATCATACTATATTATAGATATATTTTCGTGCATAATGCTTCATTTTTACGTTATCGCTCTCACATCAGTGTGCATAGCAATAAAAGCGAGTATCTTTATTACATCTATCGAATGGAATTGGAGTTGATTACTATATACAGTTCCTAACTGATTTCAACATGACCAATATAAAATACATAATATGCTGGAAGGAATACGGAATATTTCATTCGATAAGAACGAGTTATTTCTAGACCAATCTTATGCGCGGGACTTCTACAAGTTGAAAGCAACTCGTCTCCAATCTGCTTTACTTGTGATAACAGATAGCTCTGATACAGATTTAACTTTACTCAGTGTGATTTATTTATGCGGGATACAATCAGAGTCTTTGCATCGTCTTCCGACAGGAACAAAATGAGTCATAGAGCATGATCACGATGTTTAAGACTGCTCATCTTGCTTTACTCGTCATTCATCAGCTAACCTCGTAGAAAATATGCAGCTGCCGTATTTGACTCGATATGCATATACCTATCATGTAAATCTATCCCAAAGTATCTCGGTGCCAATGATTTACCGCACAATGAAGTACGAAAACCTAATACAAGTTGTGTAATCGAATTCTATCGGAACAGTGTATCCATAATCTGGGATAAGACATATATTTACAGAGGAAAAAGCATAGCATCTATAAACATTTATCCATATATTATTTTCATTTTTGTAACACTAACCAAATGAACTTTAGAATTTAATTTAGCAGAATATTACTAAAGGAATTATTTTTAGTTTTACATGTGCAAGTTGACTCTTCTAAATATAGTGTTCATTTTATCTATTTCACAATGATAAATTTTAGTCAGAAATATGTCGAGTGATCATCAGAGGATAAGTCGAAACATTTAAACGAAGAAATTTTTCAGGTTATTCCTCGATAATAATGTTATGGGAGTATTATATTTTCTTGTTTAATATCTTTTTGTTAGTATATAAGAAAAGTCAAAAACCTAATATGCACAAGATATGCATTATACGATAGCTCTATCTTCTAAAATAAATCTAAATACAAGTTACCCAAAAAATTGAAAATAGACCAAAACAGTGTCTGAATAGTTCCACTGTAAAGTTTATTTTCTGCGTAACTCAATAAATAAAAACGATTTTACTTATTGAAAGAACTTGAATTACTTTTAGCTTTGTATGACAAATAAACAGTCAATTATCACTCACAGTACACTCAGATTTACTCATCAAATTTTACAGAGTTGAATTTTACTTGAAAAGTATAATTTTGGACGCTTCAAGGTCAAAGTATCTGCAGAAAATCATCCTTCTAGACTGTTTTGTAAAAAGTGTCACTATATAGTTTAGAGTATAATGTAAATTTCTCCTGAAGGATGGAAGTTCGAACGCTAAAAATGTTACTACAAATGCAAATTTTTGTTTTATATTTGTTATAAAAGTTTGAACTAAATCTGACAACTCTTTGAAAAGTTATAAAGCACGCAATTTTTCAAGTCCTCCCTCTATAAAGTGTATAAAATTCTCTTTTCTCATAAAGTTCTGTTATTTTTTTTTTTTGAGATAAACCTGATACGAGAGATTTTTTTCTTATCAGTTTGTTAGTTAAAGAATTCTGTTGCTCTTCATGTAGTCTGCGCATGATCAGCTTTATCACAGTCGGTGCTAGAATCATGTTTTTGTCACTCTACACAAAAACATACAAGTGGTTGTCAAATAATGAGTGGTGAACGAAGAAACGAATGAGAAATAAAATTGAAAGTAGTTGTATATTTCGATAGAGCATCTAATGGTGTACAAAATAGACTACTTATCAGCTTTTTCTTCTGGCCTTTTTTGCAGCCAAAAAATTTTCTTTTCTTGACACATGTCATGTAAAGATGGTGTTTTGTATAATACATTTCTTATAACTCAATCACAGTGTGAGCAAATGAGCTGAAATTATATCCGGTAGTGGGATGACCAAAGAGACCCAACATACACAAAAAATTGTTTGTATCGGTCGAAGCAAACAGATGTTATTAGCGAAATATAGCCTAAATATCAATCATATTAAAAATTTATAGTTTATTCAAATATTTAATATACATCCAATCAGCATTTTGCGGTCGTTTTGGTTTTCGTCTCGATATTTGGCCAATTATTTTTGCCCATTTTTCATTTCATCTGTCCTCTGTTTTATCTCTTTCTGATGCATAGATAACGATAGGAGCAACATTGCCGACAGAAGTATGAAGGGATGAGTAGGCAGGTGTTCTTTTTCATTTTTTGTGATACTTTGCGCGTGTACACATTGGGTCTTTTTCTATATTTTGCATTGTATTTTCTCTATAGCTCAACCACGGCATAGTGTCGAGATGGTATTCACTATTATTGTACATCTGACTGCGAAGAGCGAGCACATAGAAAAAGTGAAAGCAAAATTAATTGAAGCAAGTCGTGTCTATGTCAAGGATAAAGGAACCATCGACTGGTTTGTTAGCCAAGGTAAAAAGAGTGTGTTATTTTACTTTTCAAAAGAATATACAATCTATTATTCTAAAACAGATGTGACAGATCCAACCAAGTTCTCCATCGTAGAGCGGTATGAACAACAGAGTGATTTGCAAACTCATATTAACAATCCATATTATAAGTTGTTTGGTTCATATGTGAAACCACTTTTGTCTAAACCTTTTGTATGTTATTATCTGAATTAGTATAATTCTTTTCTTATTGTCTCTGTTGAAACTAGGAGCTTCACAGCGTGGAAGAATTGGATACGTCGAAAGAAGTTGAGGTTCCTCCACAAACATGGTCGGAAACAACAGATACCTAAGCTTCTGTTTTAAATATACTGGTTTTTTTTTACAATGTCTTGAAATATTACTCATCCTGTCACTTTCACAAACTTGATTCATATGATACAATATATTTAATCACTTTCCTGTTCTCAGAATTTCTTCAGTTTTAATTAGCAAATTGATTTTTTATGCATGTAACAGGACGCGCAGAAATCAATCAATATGAAACTTTTCATATTATATCGATGTAGTTACCGAGATGTTGCTACATTCGATTCGAAACTATCTCTTTGCTTTTTAAATGCATACTTTATGGATACTGATGCTTTTAAATACTTTTTCTTTCAAATTAAAGTTTTAATTGATGGTTGTGATTTGTTAAGGAAAAGCATTTAATAATTGGATTATTGTCAACAGTTTTTCTAAAATAATTTATTTGGACTTTGTGATGTCTCAATAGGTTGAAGCCTTCATAGTCAGACTCTTTATGGATGAAAATTGAGAAATAGAACATTTATACATACTTTTATTTATCTTATTCTTCTAGTTATTTCTTTTCCTTTCTCTCTACTGTTGATAGTGAGTCGATAAGATGATGATAGCTGTTAACATTGACTTCTTGCTATCTTCGTCCGACCCATTATTTACAATTGAGAAAAGAGAAAAGAAATAACTAGAAGAATAAAATAAATAAAAGTGTTTGTAAATGTTCTATTTTTCAATTTTCATCCATAAAGAGTCTGACGATGGAGGCTTCAACCTACTGAAACATCACAAAGTCGAAATAAATTACTTCGGAAAAAGTGTTGATAAAAATCCAATCAGTTTCAATTAATGTTAGTTACTACGTGCACAAAACAAAAGAGGCAGATAATGAGAGACATTACCATTAACAGTGGCCTAAAAAGCTAAAGAAAATAGCAAGGACGTAGAAAGTGAGAGAAGAACACCTTCTACTCTGGAACTAATCATAGAAGGTGATCCCATCGATACTGATCTAATTTGAAATAGATGATTAGAATAGTAGAGTTTGTCTAGAGAAGTCTGGTATAGTTCCTTTGATTCTCTTGATAAATTATTTATCTTTATAGAAGAGATTAAAAATAACGAAATGAATTAATTACGAAAGTAATTAGTTGTTGACATCTTGTAATAATTTGGAAAAATGAGTTTGTTTGTTTCCAACTAACAAAGAACAAGCAATATGTTCAGAAGAATTGAATCTCAAAAAGAATTTCTTAATCATTCATCAATATATAGAAAGACAGATCAAATAGATAATTGATTTATTATTCATCCTGATTGTTTAAATATCAATAAAGGAAAAAATCTCACATGATGAACTTTCAATGAAACCACAAGAATCCAAATTGGTTTCGTTTGATAAAGAGAAGACTTTATCTTTTCTTTTACTTTTCTATGTTGATCAGATGTTTTTAACTCTTAAATACCTTACAACAAATCCAAAAACATTAAAACTTCGATGTCTAATTTTTTGTAATGTCATGAATACTGTTCTAAACTTTCGTATCTGCATTTCTACTAATAATTGAGATATATTAAATTTATAAACATTGTTTATCGTTCATTGTTGATGCACTTGTACTAACATTTCTCATTTAGAAATCTTTCGTTCCACATTTAATTTTCAGATATTTGTCTTCAATCTTGATATCTTTATAAAATATGTATGTTGAAGAAATACAAAAGGTTCCAGATCAAATTCGAACATTACGAGATTTACTTAAGAATTGTAAAGCAAATCACATTGCCGAAGAGCTATAAAAAACAATAGTTTTTGATAAAATCAAATCAGATGTATTCTCGCCTATTATATATGATATACAAATAAAAGAAAGACAGAAGAAGAATATTATGCAGATCAAGCCCAGAAAAGTTTAGGCAGTTAGCCAAATCTATATCCTATTTATAAATCAGTGTATCGTTAATTTAGTTTTCAAACATTTGAAAAAATTCTTCAAAAGTGCTAACCCATATATTTTCTTTGCGAGTAGGGATATAGATGTGGAGATTTAGGACAATATTCACTTTGTCTCATAGGATTAGATATCAAAGTTTGAGCAGTTTTAAATTTGTTGTACGGGAGAAAGAGCAAATTCTCTGTAAGGATCCAAGACTTGTGGATCGGTTTTTATGATGTCATCTCTAGGAATGTATCTGTTACCTAGATAGAGAAAAAAATGATTATTTTCGTGATTTTCAGTTGTTTACATGATAGTGAATAAATAACCTTCACCTTCAAATCTGCAGACAACTATAATGATAATGGTAACAATCTACCAAATATTGATAGCGATAACTAATCATCAACATCAAGAACAACTGATCTGATTCATGACGAAGATCTTTATGTTGATGATAATAAAATGTTATCATTTCAGCTACAGTTCGAATGTCAGAACACTCAGTCTCGTCTTCACTTTGTAATTGTGAATTATAAAATTGCACACAAAGTCCTGTAATTTTACGAAAAAACTAACGTCTGTCTAATGAATAGTCTTAGAATCAAATCACAGATTCTTACTGACAGTATGACTGAAATCATGATGAGAAATAATTCATAGAAATGAACTTTCACTTATCTTTGTTGAAAAATCATTGTAAAAAAGAATGGAGCTGTAGAAAATGCGACAAGCAGAATATTTTTGTAGAAATTCAGCCTCTTGCATTCCTTTTATTGATTTATAGTTCTATACGATTAGTGTTTACCATAAAGGTGGGAACTTTACTGCATTGGTTGCCCATGAGATGGTTCATGTAACTTTATAGACATATATTGTTAGAAAGTATTTCAAGACAACCGCATACAAAGGGTTACCTTTATTGATACTGAATGTCCCATAAAAAACTTACCTTTTTTTATTTTCATAGATAATATTAGTCCCAATGTATTGAATGGATAATATATAGGTTTTTCATTTTGAATATGTTGAATTTCATTTTGTATCAGTATATAACTAATGATAACTTATGCAATTTTAGTCTTTAGTTAGAAATAAATCCCAGATGCTTTGACAGTTCTGTAAACATACCGTATACGGCCGTTTACACACCGTATGTACTCAACTCAAAGATTTTGAGTTTACAATATCTTGATATGGTATTAAAACTTTCACTCGCGTCAAACAATTCGTGTGGTATTTTCTGGTATATAATATTTACCAGATTGAAAACAAAATGAAAACAGAGTATACATGTATATAGGTCAGAACACTTTCGCTTTAGCTTAGTATTCTTGTCAATATCAACCACGATGAATTACGAGACAGAGATCATTCTCAAAATTGCACTCGATTGTGCCGTATACAGTTTATTGAAAGCTGTCAATTTGTATATAAAACAGCGTAAAAATGTTTATGGGTGCTTTACATTAAGAAGAAGAGGCTTTTTCTGATCTAATAAGTGTTCTGTTTGAAATAACTATCGATCCGTCTATATCATCTACTGCTTTCGCTAACATCTGCAATGTTAGTTACTTTCAAGAAGAAGAAGAAATTCTCTTTTCCATGCATTCAATTCTTCGAACTCAAGATATAAAACAAATGAACAACAATAATAATCATCTCTGGATAGTGAAATTGACACTAACAAGTGATAATGATCCTGATTGGCATAGTTTAACGGAACAGATACGTAAAGAGACATATCGAGATTAAAGAGGATGGTATCGTATGGTTTACTTACTGGTTAAACTTGGACAATTTGACAAGGCTGAGCAGATGTTTGAAATTATGCTTGATCAAACATCTGATGGTGATGAAGCAGCAAGTATTCGTCATATGCTAGGGATAGTAAAGAGAGACCAAGGAGAAAATATATACAAGCAATTGCATACTGTGAAAAGTCAATTGAAATCAATCAGAAGACTCTTCATCCTACTCACTCCTATTTACCTGTCTCTTACTGTAATATTGGTTAAGTATATGACGACATGGAGGACTATTCGAAAGCACTGTCGTATTATGAAAAAGCACTTGAAATTCAACAGAAAAGTCTTTCTGCTAATCATCCTAGTTTGGCTATTTCTTACAATAATATCGTGCTGGTTTATGTTCACATGGATGATTGCTTCGATGCTTCTCAGTTCACTAAGCGTGCTGTTGATACTGGATAATATTTATTATCAGTAAATCATTCTGATCTTCAAAACTATAAACAAGACAGGAAAATAAACAAAAAAAACGTAATTGATTTTCTTTAATCCAAAAGTAAATATTTAAACTAGAAAAAGTATTGTACACTTTAAGAGACATGCATGTATATATAGAGAAACTCTGTCAAGTTGATAAAAACACAAAGAATTGTGTCTTTCTGTAAAGTAACCAAAATATGCACACGCATATATATAAGTATAATAAAAGAAACTTCACAACACTTTTTTGTGTTCCAACAAAGAAAATTTCTCTCTGTCGAATATGTAGCCATCTAACAAACTTTTGAAAAAATTAAAGAAATAAAGAGATTTTTATTTTGAATGGATGAACTACTGTTTCTATTCCAGTGTAATAATAGTTCATTGCAGTGACAAAGAAATGAAGAGATATTCCATTAAACGAATGACTTATTCGTATGTATATTGAGTAACTATTATATTTAGCACAGAAAAAGCCATTCAATATACATATAAATAAATCATAATTGACGAGAAAAAAAAGTAATCTTTACTTTGAGTCAGGTGACTTTTTTATAGAATGGAAGTTAATTGTTCTGCTATATCTATACGCTGGAAGAGTGTATTGATTAGTTAATTATTCATTTCAATAGACGGAAATTAGTTATAATAAAATATGAAATAAAACAATTCATCAAGGATGTTTTTATTATCTAATACCATTTTTTTCTCCTTCTAAACAAGTGACATTTAATATTTTAATGTGAAACATTTGAGATAGTATTGTAATGAATAATGAGCTTCATTTCCAATTCACTTGTTGACCATATTTTTAAACATATTCGTGACCAACAAATGCATTTGGCATTAGCTTTATTCATGTGGAATATTTTTTGTTTTCTATATTTCTTCAATGATATTGAATAATCGGTAAGTAAGCTCTGCGTCGAAGTCAATTTCGGCGATATAACTTACCGACACACAATGTTTTCAGCGATATTCTTTTCGAGGATGGAATCTGTCAAAACTATTATTGGAGCGATATTTATAATATAGTTTGTGATCATTCGTATCGAACTGATGGTGATGTGACAATATTTCGCAAAAATTATAATTTTAAACGTGTCATGTGTTGAAAGAGGTAAATCTTCATGAATAATATGTTTTTGATCGAAATCAATGTGAAATACATGATAGACTTAATAGAAATTATCAATAACTTTCTTATTACTGTTCATATTATTTTTCCATTAAATAAAATTCTTGTATTATTTCTGTTTCTCTTAGCTAAGAAACAAAATTCTTAAAATATAATTCTTATCAATTCAGAAAATTTCCAAAAATAAGTTTAAAGTATTTGTTCTAATTATCAGATGAAAGAAAATCTCAGTTAGTTGAAAAGATTCTATAATTATTCATAATTGTTTGTAGAGAAAAAGTTTTATAAACTTATGAATTGTTTTTCAATAAATAATTATATGAGTTATGTAAAGTTAGTTAGAGAATGAAAAGAAAAAGATCGACATCATATATATTATTCATTTTGTTATTTGTTAACATATCCGTTTACTGATATGATATCTGTCTGTACTCTTTCAAATATGTGAAGATAGATTCATTAGGAAAACTGTAGTGTTATACTTATACTAAGAAGAAGAAAGCTTTATGTTGTTAAATTATATCAGATATATGTTTATTATTAAGATTTAAATCTATTTCTTGTTTATATAAATATTAGACTTTAAGTTATATAGAATGTTACAAGTTCATTATAGTTTTTGTGATATTTTCTCAAGAAATATTTCGTTGACATTCATGAAGATCAAGTAGAATAATGAGAGCAAGATAAACATATTGCCATTTTTTATCATTAATTGTAACATGATATTTTTTAGTTGATTTTACAAATGAATCAGTAACTTGTAATAAAGTACTTGGAGAATGAATTACAGAAGAGTTATTTGATTGAATTGCATCAATAATAGTTAAACGACGATCCTTTAAATCACAACTTCGTACTTGATATAATTTGTCACCAATAATAATCATATAAAGAAAATTATTATTATTATCACCTCGATAATTTAATTGAGCAACAAGATTCTTTTCTTTTGTTTTATCA
>JAJEKB010021212.1:411048-448539 GCA_022393335.1 Macrotrachela quadricornifera
TTTAGCTCCAGCCGGCTTGGTTGGTGGTTTGGCGGACCCTCTCTTAAGTATGTAATATTAGAACGTTGATTTATCGATTGAAATAATTTTTCTTTTTGTTAGAATCAAACGAATTATTCATGAAATTTAAGAAATGATTTTACTATTATTACGTTTTGTTTGATTAAACAGATTTCAAAATTATAAACATTGATAGGAAAGAATTTTAAGTTTCAGCCTGATTAAAATTTTGCGAAGCTTAGTAACTAAACTGAATTTTTGATCGCAATTAAAAAAGATTTGTATGATTTTATCTTTAATCAAATAATGTTAGAGAAATATGCCAATCCTCAATACGAAAATTCTTTCAACAGAAAATTAGATTATCAATCGAAGTATTTTAAATAATCTTAAATAAAATTTCAATTATGAAAAAATTAAAACAATTTCATTATTATTCACAATACACAGTGGGGAGCTTTCGCATAAGCAGGCGGACATACGGTTTTTTTTTTATCAGAAATGGCTTTCCTTTGTTTAGAAATAACCATATACCACTCAGAGAACCGTCTTTAAGTAAAAGAGAAGGTTTTTTCAGAAAAATAATTTTCGAAAAAATATGACCGAGACCCTCAGCCATATTTTTCCGAAAAATTGTTTTTTCAAAAATAAGTTGAGCTACATATCATTCGACGTAGTTTAATGTGTTGATTCCCAATATTACCTTAGTTTTCCTTCAAAACGTAACACGAGCGCCTAAAACTGGATTTACAGCCAGAGACCTCGGATTTTTGGGCACCATCTAAAACAGTCTAGGAAAGGTTTCATGAGCTGGCGCTACTACCACAGTTAGGATGTATATCCAGGAGTATGTGGTAAAAATACGTGCTTGATCAGATGTTACCTCTTTGTAGGGTTTACAATATACAGAACGGTATATTTTCAGATAGGTTTTGGGGCTCGAGATCTTTTGTTTTCTACTCTATTATAAATTCAATTTAGATCAGTTTTTTTTAATACAATGTCCACCTATGAGGAAGCTTTTGTGATATTGTTTCATATTGTCGAGCGGATTGACTTTCTTTATTTATGCTGATTTCTGGGCCCAATCCTTGGTAGGCTCTTTTCTTGGGCTCTGTAAAACTTTGAGAACCGCTATTTTAGGAAATGATAGATCATATATGTATGTATCTACACAAACTGTTAGATTCTGAAAAAAAGTATTTTTGTATATGCTCGTCTGGCTCCCCACTGTGAGTGGTATATTTAAGTTAAATCAATGATTAAAAAGATAATAATGTTAAAATAAGAAAAATCAGTATCATATTAAGAAAATAATGATGTTAAATAAAAAAAATACAAAAATGGAAAATAACGAGTGGATAACAACAATGCAAAATAAAAAATAGGACGCTCGCATAAAAAAAATGAAAAATTCTGTTTTAAATGCCGCGAAAAAGAGATTTTTGTTCTGATCGTGTATTATATTGAAAAACAGCTATACTCTACAAAAGATTTTTATCTTATGTATTTTATATTAGTTTGTTGAACACAAAAGACTTATGTGAATTCTACAAATTTGAGAGTTTTAATGAAATATTGTAAATCACCAGCTCGTACTAAATCTTTTAATTGTAGTAAATTTCATTGTTCAAGTGCACAGCTGTGAAATAGTATATAATAGTGGTTTATTTTGTGAACGTCTAACGAAATAAATTATTTCAAATTATTTATGGAGTTGAATTCATAATAAGAACTGTTTTTTTCTCACATTTCAAGCATCTCAAGTTCAACAGAATTCTTGTGTCAACATCGACCCATACACAATAACTATATCTAAAGAAAAAATAAATCAATTTGTAATTTTGTGCCTAAAAAAAAAACAAATTCTGTCTAAATTTAATGTTGCCTGTGATGCATTTAAAGCTACAATTGCGACAAATCTCTCACTCTTGACTTCAGCAAGGTAAAACGATGCATCCATCAAAATTAATAAAATAATTGCTATCATTGTGTTCGCGCTCGTAATTCAAAACACACATATTAATCATCATGCTAGTGATTAATTGAGAGTGAAAAGCATGATGGATTGATTAAAAGTGTAATTTTATATATAGTCATATTCGATTTAATGATAAATTGTTCTTAAAATATTGTATATCTGTTCTTATTTGTCTGCATCAACTAGTTAACTTAACCACTTAGAATCGATATTTTACTCTCATGAGCACTAATTCAGGAAGAAGCGTACATCTTTAGATTATGTCAAATCATAATAATAATAAAAAGAGAATTTATTATTCTAATAAATGTCTCATGAATCTTTTTAATTTTGATAACATCCAATATGAAGATGCTGATACTTTATACTTGTAAAAATTGTTCAAATAAGAAGATATGAAGCAATCAAAAAAAGTCTAATTTTTTTTTATGATGAAAATATAAATTTTGTTTATCTTTTTATTTAAATGATGATAAATTTATTTAAATACGGACAATATATATTTTATTTTAATCACTTTTTTTTAAACGAAGGAGTCCTGGACGACGATGTATTGCTAATCGAGTATTCATTAAATGATCATTTGGCGAAGAATCTTTGTTACCATTTCCACTATTTGCAGCATTTGCCGCTGCGAGTAATGCTTGAAGTCGTTGAATGAAATATGGATCATTCAATTCATTGTTTTCACCAAGATTATTCATATGTGTTTGATCACTATCGAATCGATAAGCTTCCATATTATTTATAATGAGTGAGAATAATAGTGTAAATATTAAAATACTGATGGTTTTTGAAGACATCATGATATTCAATTATTTGAATTTGGAAGAATATGCAATGTATTTGCAAGTAAAAACTAAAGAATATATCAGAAAATGTTACAATTTATATTATTACTCTCTAAAAATTCATTTCCTGGAAAATATATAAATCAATTTATATTTGTCCCGTTAAAAAATATTATTAAATGAACATTACGGAAGAGAAAAAAAATTCATTTCTTAAATTAAAAAAATTCTTCATATAAAAAAAACATATCAATATAATCTTTGATTAAGTTAAAATATCGAACTTACATCTAATGTAATAATACGAAACACTCCAAACATATAGTCATTCGATAAATGTTCTACCTTCTTTTTTATTACATTTATAATATATACTTATTTTCATTTTTTTTTCTATTGTTTATCTATTTTTTATTTCCCTTGATGCTTTATACTCATTATTGGCTGATTTATATTCTTTGTTCTATTTTCAGATGATTAGATTAATACATCAACTACTATGATTTAGTTACTTTATCATAAAATATACTTCAATCAAGATATTTGCTTAGCTTATCGTCTATGAATTGATCAGATTTAGCATGAAAGAATCCAAAAAGGAATTCTAAAAATTTTCTTCATTAAAATAATGAATTATTCTATATTAGACATGACATTAAAAAAAATTTTAATTTAATCGATAGAACGTAATCAATTTAATATAGAAAAAATAGCCTATACAGAAAATGAATCGATGACATATTCAAACGCATATGATGATTATTAAACAAATTAACTTTCATATCTACTGATGAATTATACGAGAAAAAAGAATTGATAAATAATATATGATAAATTATATCATATATATCAAAGTGATTGAACCTCTTTTTTTTTTTTGAAAAGAAACAGAGTTAGTCTGTATTTTGCCATTTTTTTTCATATTTAATAATATATTAATCATTCTTTTCTATATACTATTATATAAAAAATTTTCCCTATTTCATACTCTGAAATTAAATATATATATATAATTGATTAGAAAGTTCGTTTTTTTTTCTATGAATTTATCAGATGTTTTTCTTTAATTCTCTTGGAAACTACACGGACGAATGATTTTTCCATTTGATTAACCAATTGATATCTTCTTGTGTTAAATCATTAATAATGTTTGGATGACTATAAGGTTGAATATTACTGTGAAGTAATTCTATAATTTGTGTACTTGATAATTTTCTTTCTATGTTTCATTGACAATAAGTTTCAGACAATTTTAAAAACAATAATTATCGTTCTAGTGTTCTTTTTATATTATTTAGTTGAAATCTATTTCGATGAACAATACTTGTTTATAGTTGATCTTTGCTGATTAAATTTTACATTAATTAATTTACATACACCTTGAATATAATAAATTCATATCCTAAGACCTGTAATAATAATTACTATAATCTACGTCATAAAAACGTTCTGTTCATCTTGCAATTATTAAATATGATAAAAAGTTGGCTCTAAAGGCGACTGTAAAGTCTTCTTGAGTTATCTCAATATTTGTTTTCGGAATAGTTCAAATTTTAAAATAGTATTCATCGAATTCATGATCTATTTTTCGATATATTTATCAGTTATAATTAACTGTTGTCTGCAAAATATATTAAAGTTCAATTTTTTTTATGAAGCCATTTTCGAAAAAACATTTTTAGATGCCTTGACTTAGAATGTTCGTTGTAGCTGTGTGTTTCCCCCTTCTTGGTTCTAGCAAAAGCGACGATGTATATATATTGAACAACTAGGGAAACATTCAAACACTATTGATACCTGGATATAACCAAACATAGAAAAGAAATATGTCATCACAGAACGAAAGAAAAATAGACATGAAACAGGTATCCACTTCTCATATCCTAATCCTTGGAAACTGCATGAACTAATCATATTTCATTTGTTTTTAAAATTTAGAGAAATTTTGTTCCATCATGTTAGTTGCGTTCTAGTATTAGTAGTGATAAGATATGAATTTATTTTATATAGGTTAGCCATAGATCATCTGATGCTAGCTTGCTTATTGAAGATGAATCGCCAAAGACTATCGTATATGAAGACGGATTTTAACCAAAATATTGTTTGGTATATTCTTTAAACTAAATGTCCTGTTTTTATACATAGTATAGATAAAAGCTAGATTGTAGGTCACAAATATTGTACTGAAAATAGTCCGAAACCTTTAGTTAATGCAATATGGGAACATACAGAGACATCAGGTTCAAAATGCACAAAAATGCTTGGCGACCATTATTAACTTCATACTCATCCAATGTTATCAATTATATGACAGAAAAAGATATCAATACAATGTCATATCCATCACATTTGCCAAGCCTGCTTTCAACAAATTGTTAGAAAGGATCGAACTGGTTATAATTAACAATGGTAACTATCCTCAATATTTGATAAAATAAAATTAAAAATATCTCCTTATTTTTATATTTTTATTTAATGTTGCACGAACTTTTAGTTAGATCTAAGTATTATCAATAAGACAGCATACTATCTATTTATAGCATAAGCTCTGTAATATTAACTAATTTATAAAATGGTCATTAACATTATCAGATCTTTGAATGAGATTTAATTGTATATAAAATAAAATATAATATCTAATTAATTAAAAAAATAAAAATCATCGATTAGTTAAATTTAGATCATCAATATCTAAAACTTGATCTCCATCAAATTCCCATGGTTTTGTTGTTTTTATAGACCATCGAAGTACAAGTAAATCTATCGATGAAGCAAATTCATTTGGTGCATTATCATCTGGTATTGGTGTTAAGATAAAATAATCAAATTCATTCGAATCAATAAATAATCCATTGATTAATTTTATTACTGTTTGACATTTTTCTGGTGTTGTATTTGAATTATAACGTACAAATTCTTCTAATAATGAAAGATGTGTTGAAGAATATGATTTAATAGCATCTTCAATAACACTTGATATTTGTTTTTCTTCGTGTTCTATTGCAATTCTTAGGAAAGTAGAAACAAGTTCAGATTCAGGCGATAAATTATTCATAAGTTGTGGAATAGTAGACATATTTGTAATATCTAATTCTTTAATTTTTTTATGACTATCAAGTATTTTTGATAAAGCAACACCAGATATATTACCAAGAATTTTTCCACTAATACTGCCAACAGTACCACCAATAGTTGCACCAAGAATAGGTACTGGTATAAGTATTGTACCAACAATAGTACCAACTATTCCACCTACTACCTATTATATAAATATATAAGAAAAAAATTTTATTTTTTATATATAATCTTACAGTTGATGATGCTGATGTAATTCGTCTAACAATATATTTTTTAAAACCAATATCACTTAGATATCCTTTTTTTCTTTGATCGTTTTTATTTTTTATATCAACAACTGTTGAAACACTTTCTACAGCTGTTAATACAATCCCTGATCCGATAACATTTAAAAATTGTCCTAATGCTTGTGCACCAACTAAAGCAATATCTTTTACAAGTAATGCTGTTGGATCAATAAGAAATAAAGTTGCAGATTTGTTTTTGACTGTTTCACGAAATCTAGATACTTGTTCAGAATAATGTTCACCTGTTCGACACCATCGTGCCCAATGTTCACAATTATTTCCTAATAATGAATAACCACGTTTACCAAGTTGTGAAAAAGCTCGTTCTAATGTTTCTTCATTTGTATAACATGATATATTATCATAATGATGTAAATAAATATCTTCATTTGTACTTTCCATATTAATTGGCAATTCAGTTTCAACAACTTCAGCTATATAAAGTGAACCTTTCATTAATTCAGTACGTGCTTGTTCAAATGTATTAAAATAATGTATAACACGAAGGTAATCTGTACGTGCTTCACAAACAATACCATGATGTGCATAATATAAGTCTGTTTTATAGAAACTAACATGATCACCAGGTTTTAATTTATTTAAATCTGTAATTCTTTCTTTATGTGTTGTCTGACAAGATTCTGCATAAGATGTAAAAGTTTTAACTATATCTAAACATAGAAAAATAAATCGATCAAAGACAATTTACAAAATCTAACCTGTTAATTGTTCTCTATAATGAGGTGTTAACTGTTGTTCATCACCCATATATGTATATATTCTATAAAAAAAAGTTTTTACTACATTTTTTAACTCGTGTTTTATTTTTATTTAAGGAGAAAAATTGTATGCGTTTAAATTTGACGTGTTGATTTGACATTAGTTTTTATTTTATAGAAAGACGAAATGATTCATATGGTTGCGCATATTACATGCATTAAGATTTGTCTTGGTTCTTTTTTTTTTCTCTTTTTTGCGCGTCCTCTGATAATTGACGTCATCAAAATATGGTGCAAGGCCTTTTTACATAAGACATGCTGTTACATCAACAGCCATGATTAACCATGTAGCAATAAAATACTAAGAATTATTTTACATAATATACTATAGAATTTTACTTTGTACAAGGTCTCATAATTCTATCGATTATTCAATAATCATATTCATACATTGGATAAGAAAATAATCATTGCAATATTGTGTATTTTACAAATATTTTACTATAAATAAATCCAATAACCTTGAATTTTTTTTCTTAAAAAATGTGTCGTGAAATTATTTACGATGTCATAAATTTCGTATTCATCGGAATTTATTTCATTTTGTCCGTATCATATTGTTGAACAATGAGTTTGTTGTACAAAAGAATTTGATATAAATAACAAATTTTTATTTTCTAGAGCGTCTTTACTGTTGTTAAAGTAAGAAATATTAGCATCATTCTTTCAAAATTCACTAACTATTGCTATAATTTTGCCTAATTCAGCAAGTATAAAATACAAAAAAAAAGTTTTTATTTTATTAATCTCTATTTATCCAAATATAATGAATAAGTATTCTATTCTTTTACTAAATATTATGAAATTTTCGGTTTATTTATACAATACGTTTCAATTGTAGTAACTGATCATTTATAATATGACGCAAAATAACTCATTTAACATATCTTAATGTAATATAAATTGAAACAATTAATATATTCATTAGTATGAGTATCTATCTATTGTTCTACTTAAGATAATTACTTGATATGTAAGTATTTTTCTTGTTTGATTATTGAATAAATGAAAATAGAAGTAGCATAAATATTGTGTATAATGATGCCACATCTTTCATTGTTTTTTTTTTTATTTGAAAATAAAATCTAAAAAGAAAACAAGTTGACTACATGTATAAATTATTAAATATAAACACATAGATATATATATATCATAAAAAAAATAAAATCTTTTCATTTTTTCTTATTCTTTTGCCACTGGAACTTCATTTCCATCAACAAATAAAGCATGATTAATTCCATAACGATGATGACCAGTTGAAACAGCTTTTAAAACAGCTGGATGGCCACTAATTTGAAAAATTGTTTCTGTTCCATCATCTGTAAATTCAGCTTCACTTTCAACACGTTGACCATTAATCCATAAATCTAATGTATCTTTTTCTAAAACTACACGATAATCTTCTCCATCAAGTGATAATGTCCATGTACGACTTATTTTTGAACGATTTTCACTAAATTTTTCTAATGGTTTTCCATCAACATCAAGTGAATATTCATAAGCAAAACCGCTTACAGCATCAATATTAATAGTACATTGATGTTTACCAATTTTAAATGTTTCTTTTCCAACAAGTTTAAAAAGCCAATCATGACGTAGAACTTCTTTATTATCTACACGAATTATACGTTTACCAGATGTTGTACCACTGAAAAAGATTAGAATTAAGAAATATAAAAAAAGAAGAATTGATGTAAATTTTTGTATTTACTGTTCAAATTCTACTTTATGAACACCATCTGAAAGAGCAACTTGCCAAGTTCCGACTATATCACTCATTTAGAAAGGATGAAAAAAAATATAAGCAAGCTCGTAGTTGTATGGCTTTGATCTATTCAGTCATCTGCTATCTCGTTACTATGGCTACAAAAATTATAATATAAGATGTCGCTATTGAACATGATATGAACAAAAATGTAGATACAAGTTGTTATACGTCTCTTTGTTTTACATTTTAGTAAAATTGATGTACCGATTGTTCAATCATTTTTTTATAAAAACTTTTCATTTCATTTTATATATGAAACAAAAAAATTTCTACGTGACGAAAAGATGTAATTACGTAGAAATAATTGAAAATGATGATCAGGAAATATATGATTTGTTACAAAAAGTTAATACAGTTTGTATTTATTAGAAACTAAAACAAATTAAGATATACGATAGAGATGTATGAAAGGATAACAAAAAAACACTAGCTATAGGATGTATTTAAGAGTTAAAAAAACTACTTAAAACTGTCGTTGTTTTTTCAATATGATTAATCATATTGATGATTTGATCATTGATACTAAAAAAAAAAAAACAAAAACAGTTTTTATCCATTATGATATTGATTCCATTCTTTTTGAATAATTCGCTTAAAATTAATAAAACTTTCGTCTCGGTTAGGAAAAAATCCATCTATTTCTTTTCCATTATTCTTGATAAAATCAAAAAATTCGTAATGATCTCGATCTGTTTCACCATATTGATATGCTTGAATGGTAATAGCAACTTTATTAGTCGGATTTGTAACTCTATGAATTTGATTGAGACCAGGTGAGAGCCATGTAACATTACCCAGTTCTAAGAGTGTTTCAAGAAAATAATCTTGATGATGTATATTGAGAGAGGCATAGAGTTTTACGGATAATTTACCGTGAAGAACACGAATAAGTCCATGTGAATTTGAATGTTTGTGAATAGGACTATAGTGATAAGGAGGCCAAATTTCGAGAACATAGGGATCACCTGGTGAAATGCCTTGATGATTGCCCATCGTGATACGAAGGTAAGTTGCTTTCGAATTTGATTGACCGAATGTTGTAGCTTTTTCTTTGAGTTTCTTATAACACCATCCATCGTCTTCTTCAACACTACGTTCAATAGCTGCAATAAAATCAGGAAAAGTTGCATCGTTGAGTTCCCAACCAGTTATATCATTATAGAGTTGCTGATTCGGTAAAGGTAGCCGTGATGGAAGCATATATTTTGGTCGAGCTAAATTAATACCATTATCTGTTGGTGGTTTAAGTACCACCAAGAGTGGTGGATCATGAGTGACAGGTTGACGACCAATAAAGACATCGATTTGATCTCGAAAATCAGCTATAGTTTCCAATTCGGTAGTTTTATTAAGTATTAGATGAAAATATTGCAATTGACCAAGAGCAAATCGTTCAGTCTCGTTCAATTGACATTTGAGAATCGTTAAAAGATCTCGAACTTCACCTTGACCATATTTGATAGTGAAATCATTCGTATGTATACTGAACCAATATGTATGAGAGCCTGATTCTTTTGAATGAAGAGTATGTTTTGGATCAGAGGTGTTCATCAGAATACGTGTAGAATTTAAGATAGTAACACGATCATTATTGACATTCAGCGTGATATTATAACGACTATTTTTGAGTGAATTTGAATCCGAGAGAATGAGTTCAAAAGGCATAGGACGATGTTGTGTTATTGATATAGTACCCTGACCACGAAGCTCAAGTTGACGAATACATGTATAACTTTTCCATGGACACCAACGAATGTTCGGTTGAGCGAATTCATAGAATGCATTGTCTACAATAAAGTGATTTATCAGAAAGATATATATATATATTTAATAGAAACTATTAATATTTAATGAAATTTTAAAATTCTTTGAGAATTGAATAAATTAACATACTTGATGCAGCTTTGCAAGGAGTTTCTTGCCTTTCAAGTTGACGGTGAAGTGCTAAGAGTTCTAACCGTATACTACTTATGTGTTCAACTAATGCATCATTAATGAACACATCGTTAGTCTCTAGTATAGATGAACTTGGCTCAGGTCCAGGGTGAATTACAGAAGTTATTTGTGATGTTCTAAAAGAAAACATACGCGTAAGATTAATTTGATAACATCATTTTTTTTTACTTGACCGAAGAACAATTCGTATTATCAATGAAATATTTTTGAATTCGATGGTTGTCTCTATCACTGACAAGAAGATTTCCCGAATGATCGAACACGAATGAACTTGGATTGTTGAGGTGATATCGTGACGAACCAGGTAAACCATCTACAAATATATTAGGATTAAGTTGAATTGATTCATTTTAAAAACAATTCTCATCAATTGTAAATAAAATTCGAATAGCATCTTCGAAAAATTTTAACAATTTTTCAAAATAAAATATTGAAAAAACATTCAACAAAATTAAAAAAAATACTCAATAAAATTATAAGTTTTACATCTTTGATATCACACGAAAATGTCAAACCGTCTACAATTAAAGTAGTTAAAATATAGTAAAGGATGATTTTCTAATAAATTTATGTTATTATCGATTAGATATAAATACAAGATAAGTAAGGACATTTGCTTCAAATATTACAAATCAGTTTCGTATATAGAATATTGTTATAAGTATTTATCTTTGTCTATATCATATAGATATATAAATATTTAAATAATATTCAATAACTCATAAAAAGATTATTACCTGGTGAACCAGCAATTATTTCAGCTCGATGTTCATCTGGTTTAAGACGAAGAATACGATGCTTTTTATCAGCTATATAAAAAATGTTGTTTTTATCCTTCATAAGAAGTCGTGGTTCCAATTTGCTATAAACAGTGGTTCCTTCTCTTGCATTTTGAGGCCATTTTTGAATTCTATTATTTTCTGAATCAGCTATATAAAGATCTTTGCTGACTTCATCAACAAATATTCCTCGAGGATAATTAAGTCTATTCGCAGCAGAATGCGCTTGATTCATTACACCAGCCACAACAAATTGATTTCCATTTGAAGTACATTTAATTACACGATGCTTTGTATATTCTGTTATATAGATATCTTTTGTAGTTGAATCAACAAACATATTTACACATCCTGATGGTTTACAGTTAGTCTGCCCTCCTGGAACACTACCATTGATCCATCGTGTTATAGAATCCACATTTCCGTTCTCGACAAAAAGTGTTCCATGATCATCAAGAAAAAGACAATTGCCCGATAGTTGTTTTCCAACAAGATGCCACGTACGAACTGAACCATGTTCAACGACCTGAATTCGATTATTACCTGTATCATAGATATACAACTTGTCAGATTTATCCACAGCTATTTGTTGTGGTCGTGAGAGTTGAGAAGATAAATCTCCTGATGTTCCATCTCCAACTATAGTCAAACCATCGCTATTCCATTTCGAACATGATTTAATAGATGATGGAAATATAAAAGCAAAGGTGTTATTTGCAAAGAATACTAAAACTCATTTAAAATTTTTCTTCATTATATATCAAACTTCTAATATACTCACTGATCGAAATAAGTAACATACACAGTGGCATACTTGATATTCAGTAGTGTGTCGACCAGACAACTTGTTCTTAAATATTTTTTTTTTCTGTTATCAATATGACGAGTCAGATAACGAATTAATTTCCAGTTGACAATGTACAAAATAAGAATGTATAGTTTGTCTGTGTCTCATTGTATATTTTGAATGAAATGGAATTCAAAAAGAAAAATATAATTGCTAATAGTTTGATAATTAGAAATAGTTTTTTCAATGTTTAGAAAATCAAAATATTCTTATGTAAATGATATTTCATTTGCTTTCAAAATAAAAAATATATAGCTAAAAAAAATCAAAATATTGTTATCAACTTTTTATTTTTAATGATAAATCTATTTACGAAAATAATATCATTATGGAATAGTGTAACGAACAATAGAAATACGTGTGTTTTTCACATTCATTCATCTTTAAATAACTATCTTCTTTGTTTTTGTTTCTTTTTAGCCTTTTGATTTTGTCTTATTGTCATTTATCATTATTATCATGTACAATTATAAAAGTGACAAAAATAACGAATCTATTTGTCATAATGTCATCATATTCTGTGCTACTTATGACTCATATTATATACGAAAAACAAGCTGGGAAAAAATGTGTTAAGAGAATAGAAGAATATGGGAAAAATAACGCATCTAGATAAGTATATGATATCTTGTATGGTATTTGATATCTGATGAAAACAACACTATTGATATACAGTAAATATTATAAATAGAAAATAAAAATCCGATATATATTATCGAGTTTTTATAATTCATAGTAGATTATTGATATAAGCTGGTAGTTGATCGATAAAATTGATAGAATAAATGGAAATGCATAATAGACTTTCTCAGCATTATCTGATTAAAGTATTACAAAAATATAGTTATTTAAACGCATGAAAAGAGTGTTGTTCAATTGAATATGAATATAAGTATTATAGTATCATGTTATCGTATTGAAATTAATCTCGATTCTATTAAATAATGTCAGCATATGAAAAGCTTTCTTTCATAGTTAAGTTATTATGATCTTTATATAATCAGAATAAATAAATAATTGTTTGGATTCTTATCAGAACTATTTTATTATTCAAACTATTTGAAAAATTTTTGCGTAGCGTTTTAAGATTGGTTTTAGTATCAAATTCCTATACTCTTTATTGTAATAGAAACATTATAGAATACTGATATAGAACAAGAATGATTAGATGCTTTCACTCACAGATTTTTTAAATTGAAATGTATTATTATCATCGATGATCACGATTTCCATAAATTCAGACAAACACAATTCATTAAATTCTCCATCAATTTTATTAATATATTAAAGTCATATTTGATATGAATAAATATTACTTCCTAAAAACGCAAAACCTTTATTTAAGCAAGCTTTTTGTTTATTTTAAATAGAATATAATATCAAATATAATTGAAATATTGTGTGAAATAGTTTTAAATAACCATGATTTGACGTTGAAGAATTTGAATCGTCATACATTGTACCTATCGCAGTCTACATCGTATACATATATTTATAGATAGACAATATACACGAAATTAAGATGCGCCATTGAAGAATATTGATGATCGTATAAAACAAAAAAAGATCGTAAATATCGATGATTTCTAATATCAATCATTCAGATGTTAGAAAACATGTGATACAATGATTGCCAATAAAGTGAGTGAATCATAGCTCCACTATTTATCATATAGAATCAACAGCTATCAGTCCAGCAAAGCATGTATCAACAACAAGGATGACTGACAAATCTCTATATTTTAGATATGATATAACAACAAATGAAAATACAAGGGCACTGAAAATAATAAGTTAAAAAACATAAGTTCATTGAACGATCTGTATATCTCGTCGCTAAATATATATTTTTCTGATAAACTCGTTCAGAAAACCCGTTTTCATTTTTTTTTAATTTTTATTTTGAAAACTTCTATATTCTTTATTTAAGTGTATTATTCCATCGAATATAAATGTAGAAATTTCAAAAATATTAATAACAGCCAAAGTTGATTTCCTAACAATTCTATTGATGCATTCGTAAAAAATGATATTTGGATAATCGTTAGTGTTCTATAACTAATGAACCAATTTATTCTTGTGTGATTGAAAAATAAAATCAAAATTTTGAATTTTACTTGATATAAATATAAATTATGAATTGTTCACTAGAGGAATGAAAGAATAATCTCACGCTTTATATTCACAAATGATTTATCAATATAAAACAATGCTAATCATGTGGACGAGAAAATTAGAATGAAATATATATTATATTTTTAGTTTAATTTTGCAGTAGTATAAATTTAGATTTCAAAAACATTTATAGTTGATCATCTGCTTTATTCATGATATTTCCAATAAACTGTACAATTGTTCATTGATAAAAAAAAAGTAGCTTGAGAAATTTTGTAAATAAATCATATATTTTATACATAGAGATGCGTAGTAACAAATTTTGTTTTATGATTACCTAAAACTAAGTTAATAATAATGATTAGTTAATGCTATTCTGAAAGGATCGAAAATTTTCTATAATTAAAATTAAAATCGAAATTTTTTATTGCATATTTGCTATTTTCAAATATACATTATTTTACATCGATACTTTCAATACTTTTGATGAGGTTACTGTATAAATTCTATTACAAAAAAATGTCTTAAAACGAAAAGTAGAAAGAAGAATATTTAAAAAGTTAAATACAATTTATCAATCTTTGTCTAAGCAAGATATTTTTATTTTAATTGCAGATTATTCCATTACAAAACAAGCTGTATATAGTTTAGCGTGTATTAGTCCTCTAGATTTTTATCGCGATAAGGTCTAGTAAAATAGAAATATTCCATTTATATTATCATGATATGAACGAGATTAGATGATTTTGAACTATCATTCAATTAGACTTCTTATTTATATTCATTTACTGAGGTAATTTTTCTGATTAAATATTTCTTAAATTTGAATTCTATATATCGCTGATTTAGGTTTAGATGACTCTATCAATCTTCGATTAATATAAAGTTAAAAATTCTTCTATATAACAACGTCTTTTAAATGTCATCATCATATGCTCTTAGTACTACGTTTCACTTGGAATTTTTATCTATTTTCCTACTTTTAATTAAGGAATAGAAACAAACTATACGAAATGTTTTCTACGAAAAATTCAATTCAAATCATTGTTAGCTACATATGAATATTTTATTATCAAATTATGAAAAATTATACCCTGCATTATTTTATTCATTTACAAATAATGTAAACGTTTAATTTTTTAAATAAAAACTGCTTGTTTTATATCATGATTAAATTTAGGATTATCGCTCGGATATATTGCGATGAATTGCGAAATTCATATCAGTTACGGAAACATAAATTCTTTCAATGACGTATATATTTTTACGAATTTTTTTTATTTATTTCATTCCTTTGATAATATATACAAATATTCTATATTTTTCCGTAACTGCTTCGAATACAAATTTGTAAAGACGCAAAATAAACTATATAAATGTTGTAATACATATTTATGACTATATAAAATAAGAATTTTTTCGCTTCATAAATGGCACTATGAGACAAATTTTGTTGAATATAAATTTTAAATTAACATATAAATCATTATCGTCTCTTTATTACTGAATAACAACGATAAATAGTTACTTCTATGTAAAAGGCAATCATTCATTCTTTTACTTCTATTATTGTAAATAAATATGACTATAATATTATATTTCAAACACTAAACAGGTATGCATATTGTGCGCCATCTATTGACTAACAAAAACCAAATAAATTATTAAATGAGTCATCATTATCCAGTCCTTTATATCGATAGAGCGCAAAAGAAAATCTTATATATTTTTGTATTTGAATGCACAGTATTTCAATAGTGACATATCATTTTAGGCAAACTGTCGTCAAATTCAACTCATTTTTCTCTTCACTTACGTAAGATTAAATTCATTAAAAAATTTATAGATTACTTTTTTTTTTATATTAGAACTTCGAACTATCGGCGCATCGCCGACAAAGGAAATATCTCCAGAATCTTTCTATAGTAATCGAAAAGTAAAGACAAATATAAGATCTTTTTTTCAAAATATTAATACATATATTTTTTTTAAGCGAACTGATCATGAATTAATAGTAACAAACGGTCAAATGGCTAAAAAATCCAAACCACCACCAGAAGGCATGTTTTTTTTTTAAATAATTTTTATTTCAAAGTAATGTATATATTTTTTTTCCTTACAGTTATTTGTTTGAGTGATGATGATGATGATGATAATAATAATAATAAAATGGATATATCTAAAATGACTCCTATAAAACAGGAATCATCTTCAATTGTTAATGGTGATAATAAGAATGATACATCTCATGCATCTGATTGGACTGTTCAACGTAAAGATATAATGCGTGTACCTGAATTATCAATAAAACATTCAGAATTAATTAAAAAACCATATTTACTTCATTGTTCAGCAGTTCGTTTTGGTATTGTAGAATTTATTATTGAATCAGAATGTATTCTTATGAAAGAAACTGAATTTGAATTAAAACTTAAAAGTAAATATTAAATAAAATAAAAGTATAAATAAATAATTTAATTTATTTAGGTGGTTCGATGGATAATCTTAATATAAAATTAGCTTATTCAGACATAATATCATTCTATTTCTCATATCAATCCCAACCGCCAGCTGCATTTATTCAAGTTCGTTCTGAATTTGCTGATCTTTTTGCAAAATTTATTTCATCAACTGATGAATATGGAAGAGGTTTTGATCCAAGTTCTAAAGGTTAAAAAAAAAAACAAAAAAACCAACAAAACATGAATATATTACAAAAATAAATTAATATTTCTATTCTGTTTAGATGAAAGAAGACGTCGAATTCTTTTATGTTTAAAATCTCCATCAACACGTGAAATGGAAAAAAACTATATATCATCAATTTATTTTTATTTAAAAGCAAAATCTTCCACAATGGTAAATTAATTTTTATTTCTTTTTTTTTTTAATATAAGAAAAAAAAAGAATTATTTTATTTTTCTATTTTCATATTATAGAATGTTTGTTGTGTGAATGGTTCACGAGCTCAAGAACTTTATAATTTATCACGTTTTGCAAAAGTATCTGCATTAGGTTCGATAACAACATTTATCATCAATGCTAATGATTTGTATGTTTCACTTTTACAAAAATCTTTAAATAGAAATCAATTAGTTTGACCATACAGAGTTTTTTTTTTGGTATTACTAAATGAATGTATTCAATTGTGAAATTTTTTTCTTACATAACTTCTAATTTTATTTCAGTATTATCATAATTACTAATTGATAAAATATTTATTTTTAGAACTCCAAAAATAGTTGGTTTAAATAATAATACAATTCGATTTGATTTATCACGTGATGATTTAATATGTTTAAATGAAGGTGAATTTCTCAACGACAATATTATTGATTTTTATCTTCAGTAATAAAATTTAAAAAATATTGGGTTTTTTTTCTTCTAAAATATAAATATTTTTTTTTTTATTTTATATTTAATAGATATGTTTATTATGAAAAACTTTCTGAGGAAGATCGTAAACGTACATATTTATTTAATTCATTTTTTTATACAAGATTAACACGAAAAGGCAATGATGATATTCAACATATTTCGTAAGTTTATTTTTCTTTTTATTAAAGAAACAAAAACAGAAACAACTTTATTTTATTTTAAAAGAGCGGCTGAACGACGTTATAATCGTGTTAAACGATGGCTTCGTGATATAGATATATTTTCAAAAGATTATCTCATTGTACCAATTAATCAAACAGCACATTGGTATATTGTACTTATTCAATATCATAATAATGTTTCAACAGAAGGTGATTTAATTAGTGACGATGATGATAATCAAGGTAAGAAAATTTCTTTTTAATAAATGTGTATCGAATAGTTTTGAATACATCAGATGCAGCAGATTAAGTGGTTACACGTGGTATTGCAATTTTCAGTCATTGAATACGTTGTATTAGAAAAACAAATTACTATATGATGTAGTATAAAAATTTCTAGAGGTTACAAAAGAAAACTGATTTTTATAATGATAGGTTTTGTTTGCAAAATCGATTAAATTTTGATTGTACGAAGTCTTTTTTCAGTACATCACATATGCATTTTCTCAAAAAAAAACGAAATACACTACCACATACAGCGTGAGAAACTCTACAATTTCTAAAGAATAAAATTTTATTTATTTTGCAAATGGCAACAACGACTAAAAAATAATCGATTTTATAGAAGTTGTAGAACTTTTCATACTGCATCTTGTGGTATATTTTGTTTTTATTAATACAACGTATTAAGTGACTCAATAGTTAAAATACTAGTCGTCGCTCTTTATCGTTATAAAAAGACTATCTGGAAATTATTGTATGAAAAATCGTGTTTTAAAAATGTTCTTTCCATTGTATCTGAGAATTAGATGCCGAACAGAACCTCCGATGAAAAAATGATCAAAAAATTAATAAATTTTTTCCAATACAATGTAATATGACTATTTCTCATAGAATGCCTCCTTATAAATCTCTTCCATTGTGTAATTGTAAAAGTGCTTGAGCTTTTTAAAATACTACCTGTTTGAGATTGAATCAATAAAAAAAATAATATGGAAAACAAATATATTAACAGGAAAAGACAACTTGAAGGGTAGAATGTTTTTCTTTCTCATTCTCGAAATATCGTTTTTTTTAATCTAGACAATCGAATAAATTTGAAAAAGAAAAAAACCACGGAACAGTTGATCCAATCTAAAACTAATAATAGTACTAATACTATAGAAGCATCATCATCATTATCAACATCTATTCTTCATCCAATCGAAATTCTTGATGAAGCCGATGAAGTTACAATTGATAATGATAATAATATAAAAACTACTAATGAAATAAAAATTAATCCAAAAAATCGTTCTCAAACACCATCAATAATTATATTTGATTCTTTACGTGCCGGTTCAAAAAATCGTGTTGCAGCAACATTACGTGAATTTCTTCAACTTGAATATGATCATAAAAAAACTTTACCAACTGGTTCATTAGCACGAAAAATATTTAATTTAGATACAATACCAACAATTGAAGCTGCTGTACCTCAACAACCAAATTATTTTGATTGTGGTCTATATATTTTACAATATATTGAAAGTTTTTTTGCTCATCGTTCACCAACAATTAATTTTCAATCACCATCAACATTTGCAAATTGGTGTGAGAATAATTCAATGGGTTCATCAAAACGAAAACAAATATTTAATATTATTAATCAACATGTTATTTTGAAAGAAGAATAATTAACTTTATTTTTTGTCTTCTTATTCATTTCATATTCTTCTAATTGTCCGTGTTACACTGCTTTTCTGCTATAGATACATTTATTTTTTTCTTTGATGTCATGAAAAAGAAAACAAAATAAGACAGATAAATTTCTGGAAGATGATCATGAATGTATTTGTTGATATGTTATATACTTTAGACAAAATCTTCAGTTTTTATTATATTTATCGTTCGAAATATGGCATCAGAACAACGAAAATATGGCGATAACAATCGAAAACAGGTAGAGAATATTAATATTAGCTTATGGTTTTTTTTCTTAAATATTTACGCTGAAAGAAGTATTAATTGTAGATTTTTGAGACAGTCGTTTTGTTAGTATATGCTCATGAGTATTGATAATAATATTAAAATAATTTGATTTATGAGTTTTTTTTTTCCTAAATACTCTAAAGATTATTGTCAGCATGTAAAATTATCACAGTAAGATTTCAAAGAAATTTTTTTTGTTTTTAAGAATACAAAAACGAAGAATATCAATAATTTACCTAAAGAAACTTCTGATCTATCAACATTTGATAAACTAATGTTGTATTTAACAAAAACTCATCCAGAATATTCATTGTAGGTAAGAATAATTTAATTATTTATGATGAATATTTAGTTATTTTTTTTATAGATCTGATTTTACTGAAGCTTTATATAGTTATCGACAAGAAAAACAAACATTAACTGGACTTTCTTTATCACAAATTGAAGAAGGAGTTTTGAATATTATTGAAAAGAAATATCCACGAAAACAGGTGAATATAAGATATTGTATTATACGAGTGCCTCTATTTTATTATACCTTATAGATTAATATTGAAAACACTCAAACTGAAGTGAGTAATTTTTGTTGCCCAATAAATCATATGATATTTTTTTTCTTTTTTTTTTGTTATTAGAATCCAATTGAAGATAAAAGCGAGCAAACTGTTGCTGCTGCACTTTGGAGTACATTTAGACGTTACAGAGAACGTGAACAATCATTAAAAAATGTAGAGAACAAAAATGAACCAACAAATACAGAAGATCAATGTCTTATTTGTCTTGAAAATATAAATTCAAATAAAACAGAAACATTTCCATGTAATCATACATTTCATCGAATTTGTCTTGAAGAATGGTTTAAAATTGAACGTACATGTCCTCTTTGTCGTAAAATGTTACTTTTCGAAGACGAATTTCCCGTTTTGATGTGAATTTTTTTTTATAATTATTCATACGTTTATATTTATAGAATAAATAATGTTGAATTACTCATATGAATATATTTCAATGCTAAAGAACGCCTACGTTATTTAATTTCTCTGTTCTTTTTCTTTTTTCTTTTTTGTTCCTGCATTTTGAAAGAGAAGAAAAAAAACTACATAAACGGTGACGAATACTTGTTGAAGGAGAAAAAAAAAATGCGTCATACAATGAAAATAATGTTACCAGTATAGTAAAGAAGGACGAAGTTATGGCGAACGAAAGCTTGATGAAAATTTATTCAAGGTAGAAAGAAAAAAAAAAGAGTAATAGAAAACTGAACAAAGAAATAAAAAAACATAAGTTGTATATTATATAAAAAAAAGGTCATGGTCTTCAGAAAGAAGAACGATGGTTGTGGTGATGGTGGTGAGTAAGACGGAGAAGAGAGAGAGAGAAGGAATAGAAAAAAAAGAACTAGAGTCTACATCTTTTGACAAACAAGGCGACAGAAATAAAAATAAAAAGAAAGAAAGCAAAATTTCATATACATTTCAACCATCATGCCCGTTGCTTCGCATCTACAGCTGATATTACCACTACTATTATTGATTGGTTGTATAACCGGTAGGAATTATTAGAAGCTTTTTTTCTTTAAAAAAGATTTTTACATGTTTATTAGAATATGGAGAAGGTAATGCTAGTCGTCATCGACGACAAGTACCAGGTGGAAATAATTATAATATAGGCCAATCACCAAGAAATTCAGATGGATTAATATCTTCAAATAATGTGCAATTTAACCCATCAAATAGTGCTAACATTCCTGGTTCAAATAATCAGAATAATCGACAACAATCAAATAATAATTTATTACCATCATCTCAAGGACAAGCACAACCAATTCGTGCTCGTAGTTTTTATGATAGTTCAGCATTTAAACCGCCATCATTTTCTGGTCAAAAACCAGTTGGTTGGTTTGATACAAAATATCCCAATTGGATATCAAATCAAGATAGTCAATCAGATCAGAACACTATGGTTGATGGAAAAAATGCACCGCCAAGCAGGTAACATGGAATTACTATAAATTTTCAATGTAATAATTCTGTTCTTTTTTTTTTCATTCACTAATAAGTCTTCAAGGCAAGGTTTTTCAACCACGCAGAGACGATGGTGGACCAGTTTTTCTTCAGAAAGTAGCTAAATATTATTCTAATAGAGGTGAAAAAGCATTCAATTTTGGACAACATAATCGTAAATATTTTTTAATGAAGAAAAAAATCTTTTTAGTTAATTAAATTTTATTTTCTAGGTCAGAGAGGACGTGGTTCTGTTTGTATTAATCTTCAAAATTTTGATGGATATACATTTGGTAAATTTCCATGTCCATTACCACCTGTAACAGGTATGAATCAACTTGATCAACATTGTTGTGGTCCTGCAAATAATCAATATTGTTGTAATGAACAGTTCGTATTAATAAAAAAAATTTGTTTCAAAAACCCAATTATTTGTTTTATAGAGAATTTAATCAATATCAAACTGGTGGATATGGCAGACATCGTCATTCCAAAAGTTATTTACCGTCAAAAAATCGAACTCTTGCTATTGTTTTACCTATCATTGGTATTATTGTTGCAGCAGGAGCTGGAATTGTTGTCTTTTTATATTATAAAAAACTTCGAAATGATCAACATAACGATCGAAAATTAACTGTATTACCTCGATTAAGTGATAATTATTCAGGTAAGATTTATTCAATGATAAAAAAAATATTAAAACAAAAAAAATTTTCATTTAGCTGTTCCTCAAGATCTACCCGCTGAAAAACCGACTGTTACTCCACGTCAACAACAAAAAACAAATGTTCAAGCTTAATACTTACAACTAAATATATGTACATTTTATCTGAGATTTTTTTAGCTAGTCTATAAATATACATTTATTAACCTTTGAAACAGTTTTTTTATACTGGATGTTTGTTTTTCTTCTCATTTTGTATTTTATGTGTGGATTTTGGCTTGATAAAGAATCTCTGTTCGTTTCATTTCATTCCTATTTTAATAACAAATGAAATCTTTTTTTTTTATTATTAAATTTTAGTTTTGAGCAATTTATATAATGTTCGACAGAGAATTTCAAATTTTTCCATATTTATGTGTGATGTTTGAGTTAGACTTTGAGCCATAAGATTTTACAAATCTTTGAATATTGTGTATGGAACAAGTACATGTTCAAGTCAATTTTCTTATCTTTATTTTATATTTAACAAAACTGTTTGATAAAATCTATATATTGCATAACTAATGGTGATGAACTATGTTTTCGTCTAAAAATATTCCTACTTTACGAAATATAATCGATTCGAATAAGATGATATATCTTTGAACATTATTTCATGTTGATTCCTCTCTTTTTTTTTTCTTAATGAGATTGAAGAACTATTTGAATTGGTAATATACAACTCAGTATTAATTGATATTAGATGAATTGAATTACTTCATGCTAGGATAAGATATTGAATATTGCCGATTGGTAATTAAATGTTTGTTGCTACAAATGAGGATATTAAATGCAATAACATGATTGATCACAAGATTTTTGCATAATATTTTAAACTTCTTCATTCATAAACCACAATTAAAACAATTCACTACATTTTATCATTAAGTATTTTAGACGCGTGTTAAAATTCCAATCAATATTGGAAGATGAAATAGTACAAGAATAGATTCTGTATTGTTTTCTTTTTAAAGTTTTTGCTTAATTGTTTAAAATTTAAACACCAATTTTTATCTCACTTCATAAATATTTTATCATTTTCTTCTATTCGATAAATTCAATAAGGTAATAATCTTTAGAATCAATAGTACATATCTACATACAGTGATCTATTTTTTAAGGAAAATTTAACAGGATTATCGCTGACACTAGAAATGAATATAGAAATCATATTATTTGATAATAATGCTTTTGCATTTCAAATGTCTTAACTAACGAACTATGATAATAGCCTGTTACAGTCAAAACGTTTGCATGGATTATATTGTTGCTATTTGTCTCAGCTGTTCGATGTTATTTTTAAAGGACATATATTTTATACTTCGTTCTGTTAAAATACTCGCATAATATCATACAATTGATTAATCATTTTTTGATGGAGTCAAGAACAAATAGTCAAACAAATACTGAATCATATGGGTACAATTAGTAGACTAAGAAGCCACCCGACAGAAAAAAAGTATTTATTTTTTGCTTTGTTAAAACCTTACGTGATAAATCCAGGGTGATACGATTTGCGTGAGTAAAGTGAAGACAGATGTAGATGCATGTATACTTATCGAATAATCAAAAACTTTCCGTATCACTTAGTTAAAATAAGAGCTATTTTTAGAAATAGACTCTAGTCTTAAAAAATATCTCTTTAAAAGTCTTTTTACATCTCGTCGATAGTATTACGTATATACTGCTTAGTGAAACTTCAATTCAAATAAGTAATTGGTAATATATATATTATGTAATATCAGTTAAATAATTAAAATTATCATTATTGAACATCTCTTAAGATCTGTTTGTTCCATTATATCTCTTAGTTCTTATGTACTGTTCAAATAAATTCGAATAAAAAGAAATAATTGTATATGCTGAGTTTGTTAATTTAGTAATCTTTCATGACAATTTTCTTTCTTTGATGATTACTTTAAGGGGGGCCCCCCCCCTCAGAAAAATGTTTTTTTCGAAAATAACTCAATATTGAATTTTTAGTTTAGGAAGATGCGCCGAAATTTCCTCTTTCAGAATATGTATGGTTTTTCGAAAAATGGCTAGGTTTCAAAAGACTTATCAAAAAAAATTTCTACCCTACTACTCTGTTTTCCTAGAAATTTTTATGGTTCTCACGTTTTGAAAAACTGCTTGTTGTTCCATATAACCGCATTGCATATAACATTTTTTTATATCAAGTATGATAGATGGCGTTAGCTTATTCGCTTGTTACGCGCTTTCAAAAAGTCCATTGACATATATTGAAAATATACCATGTAAACATGCTTTTCGGGATTTGGCTGTAAAAATCCATTTCTAAAACTTCTTTTGCGTTTTTCTCAAAATCAATTTTTTCGACCATACCGTTTACGCGGGCAAGGATTTCTCAATAACGACTCAATAAAGAAAGGATAATTTTTTTTTGTTGAATAGAGGACAGTTAGGGCTAGATCCTCACGTTCTCCGATTTTTGAATTTCTCTTTTGCTGAAATAAAAAACTTAGATATATCATTTTGATGAGCGCTTTGAATTTGAACATTTTGCGACAAAGTGTTTTTAAAAATCAAACAAAGGGAAATTCGAAAATCAGAGATCGTGAGGATCTGGCCCTAAGGCCACTCTACAATTTAAAAACCACCCCGACATGATTAGCTAATATTTTTATATCGAAAACCTTGCCCGCGTGGAGGGTACTTTTGACCAATAAATTGACTGTAACTCATTCGTTTCTCAGAGATTTGAGGAGATATTTTAACCACAGTCTCCTCTAGCCAAGACTAACATTCTCTGAAATTTTCGTTGAAATCGGATGAGAAATAACAAAGTTCGGTGGTGAGGGGGGGGGCCCCCCTTAATAGAATACTTGATTGGATTAGCCGACGTGTGTTTAAAATAGTATCCACCTCCTAATGATAACAAATGTTTATTTCTATTCAATAGAAACTGAAGAAGTCTTTGAAAATCATGGATATCTTAGTTTTCAATCATATTCTCTATTCCTATCCATTTCGGACTGTAATGCACAAGATAGTCTGTTGTATGAAAGACGTCAGCCGAGTATCTCTGATTGTCCTTAATGAATATTGTTTTGTTTTTTTATTTTTTATCAGTGTTCAATACAACTATTCTGTTCACTAAGTGAAATAAGATGCGCACGAATGCCTATTACTGATAACAATAATGAAATGTTATTTTGTTATGAAATCAACGGAAGGACATCTATATGATTATTTATATTATTTATCGTCATCTTATTGCACAAAAAATCTCATCTTATCTTTCTCTTTCTAATTCTTCTTTTTCCTATAAATATGTATAAATTCGCTTGTATCTGTCTTTCTACTTTATTGTATGTTCGAATGATTATATACGATTGATCCAGGGTATACAATAGAATAATACATGTTGTCAATTCCGACTATCCATTTTTCATTTTGGCGACACATAAGGTCAAGTGCTAGTCACATGTTCAATTATTCAACCGTCTGCTTGCAAAATATTCTCATAATATCATCTACTCGCGTGAAAACGAAGATATACTCAATCACATACATATACTTCTCCCCTAAATAGGTATATTCAAAGTGAAGTTTAACATCGAAACATTGTGATCCACTGCCAACTTCTGTTTATTCCAGATCTATGATATAAATTTGATTATCAGCATTTCAAATGTCTGTTCAATAGTAACTATAGTTATATTTCTAAATACATTATTAATTAAAATGTTATTCTTATTCTTGTCGTTATATTCAACAATATTGATACCATCCGGTCACAAAAAAAAGGCCAACTCGTATTTTAAAACACCAGCTGCACATACAAATATATGTAAATATGTAATCATTATTATGAATAATATTAACAAAAGTTCAACAACCTTGTGTGGTACAATAATAATCCCTATCTAGCTCCCTACTTTCAGTACCTAGTTTTATCGCTGTTGATACTCAACAAGGTTAATTCTTTAATAAAACTTTATTTCTTTCTAATATACAGTTAGTTTTATTTTAGCTTCACATTGATGCGATACAAAAGGATACTTAATCGATAACCACTTAAGTCTTACAATAACAGAAGTGAATGATTAACACTGATGCCAAGATATGATTTTCGATAAAGATCAAAGTTACATTCGTTCATTACTTTGTATAAACTATATTACGTGTCCGCGAAACAACACATTCCATAAACAATACAAATCATTTTAAATCAGACTATAGCTAAATTCCAGTTATCATTCGAAGTCGTCACAGATCAAAAAAATCTTCAAGTTGTTCTAAATCTGCTAAGATTTGAAAATTCACTATTTACTTCTTAGTTGTGTTATTAATGTGGATAAAGGTATTTTTCTTTATTAGTGTAACACCGTATGATTATCTTTTTTTTTGAAAATAAACTAATAGTAGCTTTAATTCATCGATCATTTATTGTTATGTCATGTTTATTTAAATGCAAACAGCTGATACTCATTATGAAAGAGCAATATTCTTCATAGAGAAAGAAATGACTTTAAAATACTTCGCAAGAAAATGATGAAAAAGAACATGTTTTCATTCTTATTTCCTTCATCATTGTCAGGTATTAGTAGTACATATCTGAACTATATCTCGTTATCCACTAATAATGAAGAAGAAACGAGTTTTTCCCGTTTTGAATTCGGCGGTTTGTATACAATCTATTCATTTTCAATGACGTATTTTACAACAGTCATTTTATATTCATTGTGATTATTCATTACACTTTATTCCTTTTCCTTTTTTCATATATCGAGCACATGATTTTATTACTTCCGAGCATCCAAAAATACGAAAATAGCTATTAATTTTTATGATGATACAGATAAATATACGCATGAGGCACCTTTCATTTTCTATACGCAAAAAAAATATCGTACGACAATAAAACACTGAGTCATATGTAATTACGCTCATGTGAATGTATCTATTTGTCATAAATTATACATATGAGCGACAGCTGTATTATATCACTCGATGTTACTCGTTTAGTAACATGGTGTATCGAGTAGTTTTTTGTGCAAAATACCCAGAAAGTTAGGGTAGAACTATGATAAAATCGTAGAAAAATATTGGACTTTATTCGACATAACTTTCTTACTTCAGAATTGTCAGAAAACGAATGAATTTTTATAGTAGATATTTTCTTAATGATTATCGGTTATATAGTGCTGCTATAATTTTATATAGATTTTATTCAGCACAATTTGTTAAATTAGTAGAACAGATAATATTCAATATTCAATAAAAAAATAAATAAAAAATGTTTTATGTTTTTAAGTGTAAAATTCGGTCTGTAAGTGCTTTAAAATGAAGACGTCGATCTTTGTCAGCTTTTTCAAATACTGCTCTATTTTCTTGAGCTCGTCGAAATAAATATGGTTGTAATGATTCAATTGGTCCATATGGTAAGTATTTGTATGTCTTATAACCGGAGTTAGCTGTAAACAAAAACGAATATTTTTATCATAATGCTATTGATTCTTTACGATTACCTAAGGCAAAAGAAACGTAATCACTCATTCCATAGAGTGATGCAAATGAAACCAATGATGAACCACGGCGTATATTACAATCTTTCATTCTAAATAAAAATAAATTAGAAAAATAAAACAAATATAATTTTACTTACTTTTGAATAGCATATCGAATAGTATCTTCATTATGCGATGCAACCATAACTCGAACGTCACCAGAATTACGTTTAACAAGACTTTTTAGAACTTCATCAAGACATGCATGATACATCTTAGATGTAGCTTCAAAATTTGGATTAATCGGATTTTCGTATCCATGTTCTTGAGCTAATCGACGTTCTTGTTCCATATAGGCACCACGTACAAGTTTAGCTGCAAATATATAATTATATTTTTCTGCTTGAGCAAGATCATGTTTTAAAGTATTGAGTGTTTCCTATTTGTTATCAACATGTAAATAAAAACAAAAAAGAATTTTCGTTTAATAATCACTCACTCTTAGATAACATTGATATGTTCCATAGATAAATGCACTGTTGTGTTTATTGTAATATCGTTGTAACTCATTGGCAAGATAATTAATTGCAGTTTGAAAATAGGTTTGTTCAGCATCAACCATAATTGAAATTTTCTGTTCCACACATGCCTAGAAAAACTTTTTATTGAAATATAAATAAAATAAATAATATTTATTTTACTTGAGCGATTTTATTTAAACGTATAAAAAGATTATAAATTTCATTTATTTCATCATGAGTGAAGTTGGTACTTGCTGATGTATGATCCTAAAATTGCAAAAAAAATTATCTTCATAAATGTTTATCTTCTAGTAAAACGCAGATATTTAAAATCGTGTAGATTGAAAATAAACAAAATATTACTTGAGTTTTTGCAAAATATGATTTAATCGATTGTTGAGGTGATTCAATTATTTTTTCATTATTTTGTTCTTGATTGATGAGTTCGAACAAAGATGGCAATAAGGAATGATTGCCAATAGAATTTAATAATGTATTAAATTTTTTAAGTACACTTGGTCGTATGAGAGCCGTTACTTTTATTGCTATTAAATTGTTTGGTCCACAAATATCATGTGATGTTTTGATACATTTAATAAATTCTTGTGTATTATTATCATGCACACGATCGCTTTTGTCTATCCTTCATATATGAATATATCAATTCAGAATGTGTAATTAGAGGAATATACTAAATAAACTTACGATGATGATGAATCAGCCTCATCACTTTCTACACTATAATCCAGAATAGGTTTTACACCATATTTTTGCAATCGATTAATCACAGGTGTAATTTCTTTTGGAGTTTCACCACCAACAAAATGTCCAAAAGCAGTTAATTTTAGAATACTGTTAAATAATCGAGTACCAAGAATACGTTGACCCCATTCAGCAAGCTAATAAAATTTTATAAAAATAATTTGTTTAGTTATTTACCTAATGATATTACTTTAGCTTGATTATTGACAAGAAAATTAATTGAAAATAATCGATAAACAAGATAACCACGTAAAAGTTCAATACTACGTCGATAGCGATAGGCTGTTTGATATTGATTAAATTTTGTATCAAGAAATGGATATTCTGAAGTAACATTTGTTTTTTTATTTCTATCAATTGGTGAAATAGTAGTTGATTGAAAATAAATTTGCTTCGGAAATGATTGTAAAATTCGACGGGAACAAATAATTGACGTCGAAGGATGTAAATGTTTTATCTAAGAAAAATAAAAAAATTCGTTTATAATTGATAAACTTCTTTTCAAAAGAATTTATGCTTACCGTTAACATGATGTTTTCGTTTACTATTTGATTATGTAAATGAAATAGGTCGTGAGAATAAAATATTTATTTATAGTAATCAATCGACGCCAATATGAATCAACATGTATATGACACACACGCACACACCCTTTTCCCTTTAGCGTATTTCTTTTTCGCCGATATGAAGGGCTCTAAATACGAAAGAACGAGAAAATTCGCCGTTTGTATTTTATACAGTCAAGGAGAAAACTAGAAAATTTTTTTTTGTCCATGACAATATCAAAATATTGTCAAGTCATATTAAGCAGAACAGAAAAAACATCAATCTAAAAGTATTTTAGTGCTGTCACATGTGACAGTATATATTTTTTCCAACTATTGAAAATCAATTCAACAATTTAATCGTACAATATCTTAATATGCAGACACTTACGTTTCTTCAGCAATACAAAAAGAAATGAGGAAATCTCGTGCAATACTAGAAGAATTATAAAAAAAAAATAAGTTGATAATATTTGAATTCAGCAGATGTTCTAATCTGACACAGATATATGGAGAAAAAAAAGACGAAAATAAATGATTGTAACAAATAGTCTATGAAAACATTTCAATACATAGTCAACAATCCATTATAATTCTATTGAAAATGGCGCTTGTTATTGTTTACATTTTATATATATATATATTGACTAATGATAGAGAACAGAATACATTCATTAAAAGTTTTAATAGCATTTATATATTACGTTTTTTGCAAAAACAAAAAATTCTTTAATATTGAAGTCATTTAAGTCAAGTGAAATACTGTCTTTTATATGTTTTTACTAAATATTTTTTTATGATTCGATCGAATTCTACAAGACTACAGATATTTAAGAATGTTGTGATCCTCTTTTCTGTATAAAAGTGAAAATAAACCAGAAAGACTGAAACAAACCTAATACATATTGAATTACATAGTACGCTTGACTTTCAATAACTCTAGCTGAACAAGTTTTAATTTGTTGGGGGATGCAATTATTCATACTAAAGCGGAAAATAATCTTTTCGAACTTCGTTAGCAGACAGAACAGTCGATTAGTCAAAGTTATTGAAAGATCAACATATTCTCTTTAATGTAAGATATATGAAATTTTTATTAATGTTTCTGATTTCGTCCAAATTCTGTTTTGGAAAGAAGATCAGAATTTTCTAGAACATATATGTTTGGTAAGCAGTGTAAATTGAAAAGCAATTACTTATGTCTAAATAATATTGGTAAATGAATGAAATAATATATATTTACTTCTGGAGCACAATTTTGAATGATTCCATTCTACAGATGTCTCTTACCATTCTGTCTCTCCTTTTTCTCTTTTATTAAGTGAAATCCAACTACATTCATCCTTTTGAATTGGATGTTGGTAGCAAAAACAAATATCTTCTTTTGTTTGAATAACACAGAAAAGAGAATAAACATAGCATCGTCTGATAGAATTCTTTATAACAAATAGTTTCTATTAACAGATTGTTCTATTTATCTTGAAACAAGTCAATCTATCTTACTTACATTGAAAATGTTGTAAAATATTCTCGATTTAAATGAATGAACTCTGTTAAATGTTTAGACTGAGTACTCCATCACTGTTTATATACATATCGACAGAATAGGAAGAAAATTTATTAATAAAGAATCGAACGTTGAAAAAAATACAGTGGGAAGAAAAATCGTCATGGGACAAATTAGTTTTTCCCATTACATGGGATATTTAAAAAAAAATATGATTCATGAATTGTCTGATCGTAAACAAAGGTCTCAGATGCATGAATAAATATTCTTTCCTATTTTGTTGTTATATACAGTGATGACTAAAATTATTCATATAGCTGAAGAAAATAATACAATCATTCTCTCTATGCAATGATTAGTCCTTTTGAGCTGTGATTTTCGTTAGAATGTATAATAATGTGTATAGTATATTTGTACAAAGTTTAAGCTTGATTCATTGTAATATGATTATTTTAGATAAGAAAAAAGAAAAAGAAAAAACATATGTTCTAGTTTCACTCAAAATTATTCATATAGTTTATACCTTGACGTATGTGAATATTAGTAATTCTGCCTTTATCAACATTATTATTTGTGGGATCAGAAGATATTTTTAATCATAGGATGTATAGAGCTTCATGTGATATATCTTTTTCAGAGGTTTTAGAGTCCTATATATTACCACATGGGGTTGACGGTAAAAAATTTGATTTTCCATTACTTGAGAAAATTGATTAAACCTTTTTTTTTTCAATATCTCTAGAGACATGCTTAATGATATTTTTTGAAACATGAAAACATACGATATATATTTGCTCCTGTTTCAAAAAATATAAACTTTATCTTCTCAAAATATATCTAATGACACCTTCGATTACATCAGATATCTTCGTATGAAATCTTAGTTTATTCCAACTAAAAATATTATATCAACATCTTCATTGTCAATAAGATTGACTGATATAGAAGTTATCTGATCTTGATAAAGTATAGATGAAGAAAAAAATCAATACAATATCTTTCGAAATAAATAAAATAATCTGTACAGCTAATTGTATATATTGATTATTCGTTTGATTTGACAAAATATACGAACATGCATGACCTTCTTCTTTCAGTTTAACTTTTACTGATTTTTATACATCGGCTTTGTTTTATTTATGTACTTACCAATGACATTAAATATAGTATTATCTTCAACATGAGAGAGAGAGAGAGAAAAGCATGTAATATCAATGTTAATAACGATGATAGAAATTTAAGTGAAATTGATGTATTTTCAAATAAAATCCTCTTCTTTCGATAACTGATAAAATATTTGTCAATCTTCTCAATAATATAAGATACCTCTCTTTCCTATCCTAGTTGATGTTTTTCCTCGAATAGTTTTGTAATTTATGTTCTAGTATATAAAAGTTTCTACTATGTCTATCCAACGATTTAAGTAAATTTTTTCATTCCATTAAGTTATAGTATTTGTAATCTAATTAATAGAACTCGTTATTATTAGAAAAAAGAAACTAAACGAATTTCAACGAGGAAAAAACCCATCTATATTAAGAGCAATCCATTTCAACCAATGTCAAGTTTTGATTCATTATATAGCATTAACTTTTCTGCAAGAGTTTTACTATTTATTCCTGGAGAATATATTTATAAAAGCGTATTAGCGCACCTCCTTCAAGACTAAAATGTAAAACGCTTATGTCCTCTTTAGCGTTACTATGTTAATACAAAAAATCTAAACTGATGAAGTTGTAATGGATCGTAGTTGCTCTTCAGTGATAATAAATTGTCAGTATATCATTCTACCTTATTTCTTTCTATGTTTTGGATATATACTCTTTTGTTTCGCTTAACTTTTTTGAGAAATGCTCTATTTCTTAATTATCTTATTGTTATTCGCTCATTATATATATTTTTTATTTTGTTTTTCGTGATTTATAATGAGTGATTTAATTTATCAATAAAATTGTGCTATATATTTAGTTAATTTCACAACTGTTCTGAAAGTGCTATTGTGTATCTCGATAACACAGAAACACTGATATGAATTATTTTCAAAAGTTAAAGTTCAATTAGTTTATACTTTTCTGGATTAGTAGAGTTTTGACTCTGATACATCAATAATTCAACCGTTGTACTGATTAATATTTACAATCGAGTCATTTTACTATATTAAATACCGAAATCCTCGATAATCGAACCGGTTAGAATTAATAGTAGAAACCCTCGAGGTAGAGAATATTTTTGGAAGATTGTTAGAAATTTTAGTATCGTATAGACGTTGTTAAAAATGACGTGCCTTTTCTCGTTACTGGGAAAGCATACATATCTTCCACTGCTAAGCAAACGTACTCGTTGACCTTTGATCTTTAAGAGGAGGGGAAAGAGGCCCGAAAAACCTTGATGTAAAAGTTACACACATACTTTAATATGTGATTTTCACAAAAAAATATATCACTCACTGAATTTTTTTATTTGTTTTAACAAAAAAAACAAAAAAAAAATTAAAACACAAAACTTAAAAATTAACTTGTTCTCGAAAATGATGTTGATGCATATTATTTCTTACACCAAGTCTCATATGTTGTTTTGCTTTCCATTGTTGCATATACTTAAGATCACGAACTTTTCGTTGAAATACTTCTCCTAAAAACAAAACAAAAAATATATATTTTATTTTCTAAAATAAACAAACCTGTTGTTCCTGGTCCAGACCAACCAAGTGCTCGATATTTATCTTTAAGTTTATTCACAAGTTCTAATGATTTTTCATTATTTCGATTATTTAAACTTTGACGATAATATCGAACAAGTGTTCGATGTCCAACTTTTTTGCCGGATGGTAATACTAATTCATAACCAGCAGTATCAAGAATATTTTCATCAATTTCTTCATCAAGATTTTTCTCATTGGCATCTGGATGACTTGCTCTAAATAATCATTAAAATAAATTTATTTTTTCTTTTTATTCAATAAAACTTACGAATAATCATAAAAATCGACATATTCCCATGCTGCATTTGGATTTTCATCAAAAAGTATTTTACAATGACCTTTATCAGTCATATGTCGTTGAACAGAAAGAATATCATGAAAAGATTTTTTATTACACCATAAACATACGTGAAATATACCAACTTTTTCATCTAAATATATATATATATATATAGACAACAATCAAAATCTATTTACAATAAAATCAAATACATACCGAGATATTCAATTAATCCTGGTAAATCTTTTATATATTCAAAATCTGGTAAAAAGAAACTATGTGCGTATGCCATATGATTAAGATTTTCTTCAAGATTGGATGATTTTAATGAGCAAAACAGACATTCTTCTGTACGTAATGGTGTACCAAGTACTTGAGTTTCACCTTCCAAAGCGGAAGCATCTAAAAATTAATTTAATATTCATATATCTGCATGTGAAAAATTCTAAATGACTGACAAAGTCAAACCTTTCTAATCTAAGTATTATTATTATTAACAAACACTAAATGTAATTAGATAAGTTTGGAAAGTAATGAAAAGAATTCTATCGACAGAAAGTTTGCAACAGATATGAGATTCATTAATCTGTATAAACTGATATATAAATGATTCACATTACTATATGTCTTCTTGTCAATTATAGCAAATATAAACCATCATAGAACAGTTTTTTCTTGCCCTATTCTACTTTCTCTCTTGCCTTAAACGTGACTCATAAATTTTTTGTCTTTCTGCTCTGCTCTCAAAATAGAACGAAACTGATAAAATTGAGTCTATTTATTACAATAATTGAAATTTCGAAAGAATCTTATATTCAATCCCGATATTACATAAAAACTAAAATTTTAATAAACCTACTTCTAATGGATTGTTTTTGATTAAAAATCAGTTAAAATGGTAAAATTCCTATCACAGTATTCGTTCAATTTTTAGCTTAAAAATGTTACTTTTTCATTATTCTTGTGAACTTTACATTTGACAAATACTAGATATGTAGCACTAGATCAATCTTGAAGACACATGTCATGCGTCAAATAAGTTTATCATGTAAACTGAAAATGTCGCTAAATTAGATTAAACGTGACTATTGTTTGTAATCGAATCGAGTGATGCATTATGAAGATTTTTTGAGATATGTATAGAAAGAAAATTTTCACTAACATTCTAATCAATTAAATAATAAATTTTAAAAAGTAATTTTATTTTATCGATATGGACCAAATATTTTATAACTTAAGTACAATATTACTATTTTAATCAATTTTTAATTAGACAAAATCGATTATATTCAGATTTTCCTTATTTTAGTATATGTAGACCCGAGATAGCATTACCCTGTGACGATCTCTAGTAGCAAACTACTAGATTTTATTTTTATTACTATTTATTAAAATAGGTATACTTACTGGTTACTGTAGCTCCATCATCCATATCATTCCATTCATCGTCATCTTCTTCTACTACTTCTTCTTCTTCTTCATCTTCTTCTATCTCTTCTTCATTAGTTGATTCTTTTGGCGTATCTATTGGAGATTTCTGATATTGATTTGGATTTTTTGACTATACATTAAAATATAATAATAATTTAATTGATTTTCTTTTCTTTTTAACTTACCAAAAGATTAGCATTTTTAGCAACAGTATCAATATGTTTCTTAGATTTAATATGATTTAAAAGACCATTTTCAGATGTAAAAGCTTTTCCACAATCTTTACATGTTAATGATGTTCGATTATTATTAATATTTGTTTCTGAACGTTGTTGTTGTTGTTGAATAGCTTCAACTTTTTCTGTAAATTCATTTGCAGTAATTGGACCAAGATCAGCTACTTTACGTTTAAGATTATATCGATGCCAATCAGTTTTATAATGTGCACGTTGCAATTCACCATTATTAAATGCAACATGACATGTAATACATGTATATGGTGATGATGATGAAGACATTTCTAGAAATGAAACACTATAAGAAATTTATTGCACAATTATATATGGGACATTTTATTTTTATATTAATCTTTAACGATAGATTGATTTGAAACTACCAATCATGATTTAGCATTACATGACATTTAAAATTTTCAAGTTTTATGTTTACTAGTGACCTCTTGATGAGCACTTATGCATTTCAATCTAATAGATATATTATTTCAAGTTTATAAGATAAAAATTTTATAGAAATATTTAATTATGATGGAAATTTTACATAGAAATAAATTTGAATAAAAAATAAATTTATTTATATTTTATTAATACACCAAATTAGAGTCTTACTATTGTCATTTATGCATTGATAATGGTAATATTCATTGTGTTATTGATGTTTCTTTCAGACACATTAGTACTCTTTTGATTATTCAATTTTTATTTATCTATATATTATTCTTAAAAAACGAATCTCGAAAGAAATTTTCAATTTTTTATTTTCTCAATTATTGACAATCATAGTTTGGACTTTAAATCTCAATTAAAAAACGAACTTAATTGAATAACAAAGCTCAATTATCTTTAGTTTAGGTGAGTTTTATTGTTTCATTTTTTTGTCTCTGTAAATGTAATATCAAAACATATGATTAAAATTTTCTTTTCAATATAAAAAAAAAAGGAAATTCATTAATAAATATTCATCTTTGATTATGCATGAGAAATTTAATAAAAAAGTTATACATATAAGGCAAATTGTAATGATTGAATATACTCTTTTTTTGACTGCTAATTCATCATATATTTATTTAATAAAAAAAAAAAGTGATTTTAAGACTTGACTTTAATATTATGACAAGTGAATGTTTTTTCTTTCTTGTGATTATATTAATATTATTGTTATCTATTGATATGACATTATTATTACAATTGAAACAATGTTCATCTTTAATGATATTGACTTTGTCTATGTACATATATATATATATATACATATGTGTATCTTTTTAATATGAAAATAATTTGTAAAAATAATGTTTGAACAACACCACATCTGTCATTATCCCACACAAATCTCTGCTTGCTTCTTATCGCTAAGCGACATATATTCTCAACTTTCTTATCCTTGTTCTTCTTTTTTTCTCTTCTTTCTTTCTTGTTCACTCGTTAATTCATCTT
>JAJEKB010021212.1:548539-628033 GCA_022393335.1 Macrotrachela quadricornifera
GATAAAGCTCGTAAACGTGCTGAATTAGAAAAAGAAGAATTACAAGCTGCTTTAGAAGAAGCTGAATCTGCACTTGAACAAGAAGAAGCTAAAGTTCTTCGTGTACAAATGGAATTAAGTACAGTTCGTCAAGAAATTGATCGTCGTATACATGAAAAAGAAGAAGAATTTGAAAATACACGTCGTAATCATGCACGTGCACTTGAATCAATGCAAGCAAGTTTAGAAGCTGAAACACGTTCAAAAGCTGAAGCACTTAAACAAAAGAAGAAACTTGAATCTGATATAAATGAACTTGAAGTTGCACTTGATCATGCCAATCGTAGTAATGCTGATTTACAAAAAACAGTTAAGAAAATCCAAATAACAATAACTGAATTACAAGTACAAATTGAAGATGAACAACGACAACGTGATGAAGCTCGTGAAGCTGCTGCTGCTGCTGAACGTCGTGCTAATCTTATTGTTGGTGAACTTGAAGAATTACGTACAGCTTTAGAACAAGCTGAACGTGCACGAAAAGCAGCTGAAAATGAATTACATGATGCAGCTGATCGTATTAGTGAATTAAGTACACAAAATGCTAATTTATCATCACAACGACGACAATTAGAATCAACTGTTGCTGCTATGCAAGCTGATTTAGATGAAGCTGTTGCTGAACTTAAAAATAGTGAAGAACGCGCCAAAAAAGCTGGTAATATTTCAATACATTTTTTAAATTTAATTTTATTATATTATAAAATATATACTTTTAGCTTCTGATGCTGCTCGTCTTGCTGAAGAATTACGTCAAGAACAAGAACATGCATTACAAGTTGAACGACTTCGCAAGAGTCTTGAACAACAAATCAAAGATCTTCAAGTACGTCTTGATGAAGCTGAAGCTAATGCACTTAAAGGTGGAAAACGTATTATTATTAAACTTGAACAACGTGTAAGTAAACAATAATAATAATAATAACAAAAAAACAAATGAAAATTTATTTTTATTTATTTAGATTCATGAATTAGAAAGTGAAAATGAATTAGAACAACATCGTCATCAAGAAACATTAAAAGAATTACGTAAAAATGATCGACGATTAAAAGAATTAGCATTTCAAGCTGAAGAAGATCGTAAAAATCAATTACGTTTACAAGATCTTTCAGAAAAATTACACGCTAAAATCAAAGTTTATAAACGACAAGTTGAAGAAGCTGGTCTGTATTATATTTATATTTTTAGAAAAAAATAAATGAAAATATAAATATTTATTCTTTTTTCTAGAGGAAATTGCTGCACTCAATTTAGCCAAATTTCGTAAAGTTCAAACTGAACTTGGTATGAAATAATAAGAGATAAAAAGAAAAAATTGTTTATCATTTTGAATTTATTTTGTAGAAGAATCAGCTGAACGTGCTGATACTGCTGAAAATCAATTAGGCAAATTACGTGCTAAAAATCGTTCAACTGTTAGTGCTAGCCGAACCTCACCTGGTGTATGTATAAATTATCAATTGATAAATGATTTTTAAATTAATTTTTATTTTAGCGTGAAATTCGTGAATCAACTGTTATTCGTGCAACATCAATGGTTCGTTCTAATTCAGTTCGTCCTCGTTAAATATATTAATAAAAAAAAACATATGTATGCATGAATTTGCATGCGTGTGTGTGCTGTCTATTTTCTTTCTATTCAACCTAAAATCTAGTTGTTCATTTTTGTCTATCTATATATTCTTTTTATGTAGTTTGTCAATATGTTGTCTTGTCTGTTTTTTTACTCTATGCAAAAAAAGAAAATATTTATTTGAAAAAAAAAATTAAAAATAAAGAATGAGATACATTAGACTTCAAGATGAATTAAATTAAGCTTTCGTAATAAAAGTTTATTTTCCTCAAATGTTGTATCCATTGCAGTATTCCATTTTTGTTTTTCTTCATTTAATCGTGTAAGAATATTATTAAAACCCATATCAATTAAATTTTCAAATGATGTTTCTAAATTTGAAATTTTTCCATCTAACATTTTAATATGTGCATCTTTATCTCGTTGCATTTTTTCATATTGAATACGTTGTTGTGTAAGTTCTTGATCTGTAATATTTAAACGTGTTTTAGTAGCACCTAATTCCATTTCAAGTTGAGTTATTTTAAAACCTAATTCCATTTGCATTGTTTTATATTGTTGTGTTAAACCAGATGAAACAGCTTTCATATCACTCTGTAATTCTTCAACATTTGCTTGTGCTGTTTGCATTTGTTCACGATAATTATCAGCTATAGCAAGTGAACGACGTGATAATTCACGTCTATAAGCCATTTGATCTTTAAGTGCATCAACTTCATGTTGACTTTGTTTGAATTTACTTTCCATTTCACTATCATCATTACCTTTCTTTTTTTTACCTTTACCTTTCTTTTTTGGAGGCATTCTATTATTTCTAAAAAGATAATCGAATATTTCAATTTTCTTTTCTTTTCTTTTATCTATATTTCACAAAACAATTTAATAATAAATGTATTTTATTAAAATTTCTACATAAAACGTTCATCTTGTTCATGTCCTCGTGATGCTTCACTAATAACTTTTTTTAAAAAATCACTAAATGTTTGTTTAATTGATTCGATTTCATCTGTTTTACCATTGAATGTAATACGAGGAATATCCGAAAAGAGAGTAGCTAAAGATAAATCAAATTAAATAATTTATTCAATAAAAAATAAATATTTTACATAATCTTGCATCATGACCATTACTTCTACCATCATCATCATCTTGAAGTTTTCTTGAAGCAACAAGTAAACAACATTTTTCTGAAAGATTCGGTTTTTCAACAAAATTATTATACCTAATTAAAAGAATAAATTAATTATTCAATAGAAAAAATAACATTCGTATTTTTTTTTGTAAATACCAAAGATTAAGCTCTTCAGCATGTTTTTTATCGTCAGGATTATAAACAAAAACTGTTCCATTTAATTTATAACTCAGTGCTGGCCATGTGTGTTCAAATCTATATATATATAAAAAATTAATTTCTAATTTTATTTATATATGAATATACATTACTTCGTATCTCCACTACAATCAAAAATGTGTACATTCCAATTTTCTGTTCTACCACGAGCTGTTAATGGTGCTTCATATTCTATAATTCTTTAATAAAGAGAAAGATGTATTTGATTTTTCTTTACAAAAAAATTTGAAATATACCGAACAGGAATTGTTGGAATATAGTTTTCAGTTAGAGTCTCACGTGTTTCGGTAGCAAAATTTATAAATGAACTTTTACCACTCTATAATAAATAGGAAAAAAATATCAAAAATATTATTAGTCTAAATTATTATATTAAATTAAATTCTTACTGCAAGTGGTCCAACAATAGCAATCTTTACTGTAGAAGCAGGCATTGTACAATTAGTATAATTGATTAAATCTGTATAGACATAGTTCATTTACTTGTTACTACGGTTGTTATGGAAAATATTTTTCAAATAAAATTAGCGAAAATATATTTATAAAACTATTGTTCAAAATAAAAGAAAATATAATCAATTTAAATTATAAGAAAATATAAAACTATTGAGAAATTTTAATAGAATAGATGTCACTGAGAGAAGATCGAGTTAGAATGATGAACATATAGTTGATTCATTTTTTCCCTCTTTTCACGATAAATAAATATAGGACTATGCCATGGTTTTGGAAATCTAATTCACATCGTTCATTTTCTGCATATTGTTATAGTTAAATATGGATTGTACAATCTTCTAAAAGTAAATATCATTTGTTTTTCTTGATACTTATTATTATTGACACATGTATAAGGATCAATATAGTGATGCTATGTTAAGAATAACTCTGTCCCTCATTTGATTTTTGATAATAAGAACTGCATCTAATGTATGCTATGTTTAATAATGATGTTGACTTTCTTCTTTGCTATTTAAGTTCAAACATACATTTTCTTCATTCATAAAACGTATAATGGACTTCATAAAATGTTATATCAACATAAAACGAGATCAAGATCGTACAAACACGAACCAATACGGTATATTATGTGAAACATTAACATCTTACTTTTGGAGATTCACTTTTTCCACTAAAACCGGTATCTCTTCTTTACCAATAATGTTCTCTCGATAATATAGTGTAGTGAGTGTCTGTTTTAGATAATGTACATGGATTATAAAGAGAGAATAGATGGTTCAACGTCGAAACAAAAAAGTGACGAAAAAAATTGAAAGAAGAACCATCAAAAATGTCGTGAACAAATTTCTATCAACTGGCAATGTATTGAGGGCATCTACTTTATCATCAACTTTTGCCATCTTAACTCTTTAAGTATCAATATCCTGACTAAAGGACACTTTTTTGAGGTGATTTTTCGAAGAATTATCAAGCTTATTAAGATAATGATTTCATTAATATTACACTTTTTATATAAATATATGCCTTCAATTATCGTTTTTTGTTATAGCAAAAACTGGATCCAGATATCTTTTTACATTCACAAATTATTCAAAAACCAAAATTCTTAAAAAAGAGTTCCGAATTTTGGGTACTGACACTTAAAAACTAATCTATCCATGTAATCTTCATTTATCTTTTCATTTTTTGAATAGGTTTGATCAATAATTTTCATCGATAAAAGAGATGATGAAATATGCTCTATCATTGTTTTTGGCATCATTATTTTCAATCTTTTTCATTCGACATTTAGCCACTTTATCGTAAAGAGATGGGTAAATAATTGATCTTATTGTATTATGTTACAATGCATAAGTCAAATGTCGTGTACGTTTGTAGTCACTAAACGTTACCGTATTTAACATCTATATTGAATGACATACATGCATATGAATTAGATGAATGAACAATCAATATTACTGAATTCTGTTTTCATCTATTAGCTAGGCATCGTGCTGCTTTTGAATCCATTTTGTTACATTCAAGATTGAATGTCGTAAGAATCTATGTTAGATAATGTAAATTTATATGAAACTAGAATATTATCATGTTCTATAGAAATGCGTTAATTCGATATTATATTTCATCATGGTCAATTTGATTACACCTAAGATATAGCGTGATTGAATAATGTGAACGCATATAAGATAAGTATGTGAGCCTGATCTCATTGTCTTACGCTGATAAAAGATAACATTTGAGGTTGGTATCAAATATACAATTCATTATTACAAGTGCAAAGTATATGCTGTAGTTTATCGAGTTTTTTTTAGTACCTGATTTGATTACTATAGTTATATAAGTTGTTTTAAAGTTTTATGGATTAGAAAAATCATTCGTTGGATATCAGATTATTTCAAAAACAAATATATACATGTATATTTTTGAAATATGGTTTATCAGAAATTGTCAACTTAATTGTAGTCTTTTTATATTAATTGATAAATTTGCGAATACAACATTATCATCATCCTCTACATTGATTTGTTGTAGTTTTCTCAATTTCTACTCGTAATAATCAATTGTATATATTTTTTTTATTACAACGTAATATCGATTATTACGTAGTTAGTCCTAATCACACCTTACTAACTGAAGCAGAAAAATACGTAGTACATGAAGAGGCATAACATCTTTTATTCTATTCAATCTAACAATTTGAGATTAGCACTAAAAAGTAAGTGAGATATTTTATATTTAAAAAATTATAAAAATAAAGATTCATCGAATATCAATAATATCTGTCTACGATTACATTAATACCATTACAAACATTTTGTATTTAGTATAAAATAATTCACTCCTGAAGACCATGAAAAATACGATAGATAAGATCTACGAATAATAAAAGATTTGTACAAATTATTTGAATTCCTGATTATATGAATAGAAAAATTTTATTTCAATACTTATGATTTATCTTTTTGTTTGTAAGATTTTATAATATGGGAATTCTTAGCGAGTAAATATATTTTATATAACATTAAACAAATAATTTGTGTTATGAAGATTGCTTTTGTTTATTTACAACAACAACAAAAAATTACATTTCGCCACATTGAGAAATAATAACAGGAATTTTTGGTTTACTATTCAATGCAACAGGTACGTTTTCAACTTTTCGAACAACTAACATACCTTCAATAACTCGACCTAAAATTATAAATAGAAAAATTTTTTTAATCTTATAATATTCAATTAATTTACCAAAAACAACATGTTTTCCATCAAGAAATTCACAATTCGTACATGTAATAAAAAATTGACATCCATTTGTATCTCTTCCGCTATTTGCCTAAATATACAATATTTCTTTATCTTATTTAAACAAAAATATTCTTATGACTCTTACCATACTAAGAAGGCCAGCTTGATTATGTTTAAAAACAAAATTTTCATCAGCAAATTTTCCTCCATAAATACTCATTAAACCACTTCCATCACCCTATTTTAAAAATAAAATATTTAAAAGAAAATTTCAAAAAAAAAAAACTAAAACTTACATTAACAATATCTCCACCTTGTATCATAAAATCTTTAATAACTCGATGAAATGGTGCATTTTTATAACCACATGGTACACCATCTTTTTTATATTCACCTGTACAAAATTGTCGAAAATTTTCTGCAGTTTTCGGTACTGCATGTGCATAAAGTTCAATTAATATTCTTCCTATTTCTGTATTACCAACAGTTATATCAAAAAATACAACCGGATTATCCGGATGTAATAAACGTTCAGTCCAAGACATTTATTATTTATTCTCTAAATAAATAGAAATATTTCAACCATTTAATGACGAAAAATAACAAATAGAAACAAGAAACAAAAAAAAGCCTCTGTAGAATTTATTTAACCAACATCATCTATCACAACTTTAACAAATACATGTTCTTTTTCTGCAAATGTTCCGTTGCTATTTTTTTTGTTTTGTTGAGCTTAAAAAAATGAAATCCAATTTCGTATGTGAAGGAAAAAATGAGAAAGATCAAAAAAAAATTCTTGAATAAATGATTACACAAAATGATTATAGTATTTGTTTCTTTTCTTTTTTCTTTCATTCTGTTCAACAACAATAATAACAACTCTTTTTTTTTGACATTAGAATATCATTGTTAATTTGTTGGTGATACAGTAACAAAAAAAATTATATTTGCTTGTTTGTTTGTTTGTTTTATTTTCTTGAATCTTGTTCTACTTTGCAAGTTATTATTGCTTCTTCACCAAGTGCTTGAAGTAAAGTAACTTTAACACCATCACCGTTCTCAAATTTGCTTTTTATTTCTTGACCTAATTCACCTTCAGGAAGTTTTATATCACTACGTGTATCCGAACTATCATCCATAAGTGATACATAACCATCATTATCGATATCGATTACCTGTATTAAAAATAAAAAATAAAATTTTTAGAAAATAAAAGTGTTTTACCGAATATTCAACACGTTTGACATTTGGTACATCCATATTATGTGTTGATGGACAGATATCTTCATGTCTTTTACCTGTAAAAATATCTATACCAACCAAATGAACCTAAATATAATTTTAATATTTTATAGAATTTTATTTTGTTTTCTTAATGAATTTTATACTTTAGCATGTCCATGTTTTCCTGTTTTTGATGTTGACATTTCCATGATTTTGCATGGACGACTTTTTAACATGACAAAGCCATTTTTACGTAAAGCCGAGCATTGTTGAGGATAACTATATATAGAAATCTATGTAAATAATATTATTTGAATATAAAATACTCACGTGGATGATGCTCCGGCATCACCTGTCTGGAAATCGTCATCATCATGATCATGAGCAGCACTGGCAGCATTTGTCTCGGCCATGTCAATGCTTAAAATTAAAATAAATTAAAGTTCTAAAATAAGAAATGAAGAATGAAAAAATTTTCTATTTATTATTATAATCATATGATGAAACATGAATACGAATGAATCAACAGAGTGAATTATATCAACTACATGAATAATGGTGCAATCTAGTGCAGCACATTCGCCATTAATATGATGATACCTCTGTTAAGAAGACGACAATGTTTTTGTCTTGATTTTTTTATTGTTGGATACATAGTTTTACTGAATGCCTCCATTATTTTATATATTAAAATAACTATATCAAACTTATATGAGAATTCATTTGAAAAAAAATTTTATTTCTATATTCATAAGTTATGTTAAGTAAAATAAAATTTGTGTTAGAAACTGACATCTATCGTTGCGTAACATTTTGCATAATAATTCAATATTATATATTATAAATGACAATAATTCCCTCGACTGAAAGGAGGGTCATATCAAAAAAAATAGTTTGTGTGTGTATCTATGTTTGTGTCAGGGTCAAAAGAACATCAAGGTCAAAAAAACAACACCATGTTCAAAATATTAAGAGACATTCCTTTTCCACATGTGCCTCCTGAAAGGTTTCACGAAAGGTTTTCGGGGGCGCGGAATCGAATGGTGTTATTAGTTTTTGGAATTTTTCAAATAATTTTTTTTCTTAAAAAAAGGTTTTTTTTAAGAAAAAAATGATTTTTTATAAAGTTTGACCAATGGTAATCGGGGTCGCAGAATCGAATGGCACTATCAGTTTTAGAAGTTTTTGAAATAAATTTTTTCTTTCGACCGAAGTGAGGTTATATGAAAAATACTAATAGGATTTCGTGTGTATGTTGACTTGTGCTAGGTCATAGCGCGCAGGTTAAATAAGCGCAAGATTACAAAATCGTTTTTCGCAATCTGAGAAGGACCCAATTAAAATTTTTTGATGCCGCAACTTTGAACCAAGTTTTTTTGGTGGACTCATGTTTGATAAAATCGGATATTTTCGGGCTCGCTTTCTTCAGCAGTTACAGTTTTTGAAGTAAAAAGTGAATCCATGAAAAATTTTTGGTGTTGTGCTTTCAACGAATAAAAGTGTTGAAGCTCAAAAAAGTCACTCAATCTTACATTTTCAATGTTAGGTTTGGGACATTTGAAATTTTCTTACGCGGAAAATGCAATGAATCAGAATTGCGCGAGCTTGTGCTGCTTTGTAATTACACTTTTTTAGGTCTGAATTTCAACTAATGATGAATTTTTGATGTCGAGTTCTTGACTAATTACATTAGTTTCAGGCTGGATGTTTAAGTACTGAGAAATCTTTTAGTGGGTTATGTAAATAACATTGTACAGCTAGGGTGTCTAGACTGATCGTACAGAAAAATTGGAGAACCGCAAGGATAAATGAGATAGATTGAATAGAGAAAGCTACAAAGAAGGAACAAGTAAGGGTGCACAGAGGAGTGGCTAGTCGTTCATTTTTATTTTTAATTAAAATTAAGTGCGTTCGAGACTAATTAGGGATTGTTCAAGTAGAATTAAATCTACCAGGGAACATCCCTAGCTGTCTTCTCACGTTTGAATCGAGTATATGCCAAAGTGATAGACTTCAGTGAGGTATTAAACGCCTTCAAAGGATTTGGTTTCCAAGACCTTTCGAGCAGGACTATACAATTATTAGTGTTACTAGTTTGGCTGTACTACGATAGTAATATATATGATATCTTTAGTAAAATCTTTCAACCCGATGCAAGTTTATATCAATATTAAAGTAATCGATACTGATTAAGATCCTAAATGAGAAGACAAATCAATGCTTCTTATCAGAGATACAAACTTGCTTGACATGTGAGTTCATTATAAAAAACAATATATAGTGTTCCTCAAGGATGCAAGCAGCATTTCCTTGACTGAAAGGAGGATCATATGGAAAAAAACTAAATAGAAGTTGTGTATCTGATTGTTTGTGCTAAGGTCAAAAGATCATCAAGGTTAAAATAAGCTTGTACTCTTACATGTATACTTGCACGCGTTGTTTTCATTATCCAGTCGTGAGCTTATGAAGTGTTTTGCTCTGGTGCTTTTGTATTTGATAGTGGGAGCGACTAGTCGTGAGTGGCGCCCTGGAGGGACGCCGACGAACCGCTAGTCTCTCGTTTGTGAAGTTGAACAGGAATTCTTTCAGAGCTGGTCTGTAGAAAATCTACCAGATATTTCGAAAAACTCCATTGAGACTCTGATATTCAAAAATTTCAGTATAATGCAACTTTTTTCGAAAGATGACGACATTGAAAGGATAGTGGATAGCTACTAACGAAACTTGAACTTCGATATGCTAAACGAGAAGTATATTATTTTCCTATGAATTAGAGAATTTTCTCTTGAAAGCTAAATATCAGTCTGATAGAGGAGTATATAAATAACTGTTTAGTACAGTTCTTAATAGACTTACATGTGGAACTTTTGCATCTTTTATCAGTTGATTATAGCAGTACGACATGTCTTAAATGAAGAATACTGGAAAATTTGTAATTGTTTTCCAATATTAGTCAATTACCACACAAAGTTTGTGTCTTTTATCCTAGCATTTTGAATAGAAGTGTTATTTTTCCTTGGTTGTCGAGATATATATTTGTTTATTTTTTGATGATTGACAGACTAATCATTTTCTAATTGGTTTTTCCTAATATATTAGCATTTATTTTCCTTTTATTACTTATTTAACTGCTAGCTTAACTTGTCTTGTAAATGTATTCGACAAATCTACAATGGTCTTCGGCAACTTATCGTGCATTCAGACATATACAGAAGAGCTTATCTAGAAAATTTGATCGTAGTAATCATCCATAAATAAATTAAATTCACACTGTAGACTTATCTATATATTGCTTCGCAACTCTTAAATCATCTCTTATTATATACAAATCATAATTATTTTTCACAGTATCTAAGTCAACTCATAAGCGGAAGGCTAACGAACAGGCATAGATAATTTATTACTCATGAAATATTTCGCAAATGAGCATAAAATTAATAAATTGAGCTGGTTCTACATTTTTCGGGTCAACTCAGTACGTATGACGAACAGTAATTGATATAAATTCAATTATAAATATAGTTTTAAAAACAATAATAGTCAAAGGCTACAGCAGTATTTCATTCAGTTCAACAGAAGGTACTTTACCATAAAGAGTACGTAAAATAGGCTTAGTTTTTGAACTTTGCGTCTGAAGTTCTATTCTAAACCTCGTAACCATTCGTACATAATCAGGCATGACTCTGTTGGATGGTGAACGAAACAGACAAATAATCGAGCGGCTAGTCGTGAATGGCGCCCCGACGAACGACTAGCCGCTTCTTTGAAGGGCTGACATTCAAAACAAAAAAGACGTTTTGGGAAACTTACAACGGTTTGCATGATTTACGGAATCTGACAATGTGTTTCCTTTGGAAAAAAAGGACATATTTGAAAGGTTTGGTCCAAAAAATGCAAAACTAAATCTCTATCGTCACACGTGATTTCTTTAATAAATTGTGCTTGTGTATTTTTTTCTTTGCTTTAGTTTTTTACTTCTCTCTCCGTTTGCTTTTTATGATTCCTGAGTAGGAGTGATCCTATTAAAAATCTACAGATTCTTACGAATTGCGAACTAATTTGGTTTAATCGTAACATAGTTAGAAAATTAGTTTGAGAAGAAGATAGGATGAGGGTATTCATTAGTCGTAAGTGACGCTTCCTAGAGACTCTGACAAGCAATCCATCATTCATTTGTAAGGTTAACATGATCTCCTCTTGCGTACAACTTTCGATGAAGTCTAGGATATTTTTGGAAAGAAGTATGCCAACTGTATCCCAAGCGACTAATGTCAGCACTTTATGAATGCTCCGTAAAAGCCAAAATTGTTATCTATGATGAAAAAAGTGCGGGTGGTTGGCATTTTTCGTATTTGAAATTGATAGTATTGCTTTTGGAAATCATAAAATGTGATAAGTTTGCTCAGATTGAGGTCACTATAGCATCACACTTATTGAAATAAATCACCTGACAATGATTCCCAAAATAAATAGAATGAATTCAGTCGAGGGTTAAGCGAGTCACCGTTGACGAGCGTTACTTGCGAATATAGTTGAATATTATAATAAATAGTTCGATAATTAATAAGATGAACATTTATTTTGTTTATTTTGATTTAGAATTATTTGAAACCAACACATAGATGTCTACTGTGACTAGAAATCTGCCGCTATCTCACTATAGTAAATTTTAGAAAAAAAAAGATTTCTATTGCGATCGCACTCAAAAGAAGATTTCAAATTTTATTGCTATTAGTATATTGAACTGAAGTTACTGTTACTAATTACTGAAATTCATTAAGACTTACAAGACTACGTTTGTGAAGAGAAAAGTTTTTTACAAACTCATACAATTTTGCAATATCCTCCCGAAGTCATCTGTTATCGCCATGATAGTAAGGGCACGATAGACATCTCTGATTTACAAACCAAAATTGATTTTCTTATTAAATATACTTTTTTTAGATTTATAACATTTAACTTTTAAACTAACTCTTTTTGTAATAGATAAATCTGAGAAAAATTTACTGAATAGAAAAGCTCTTTAAATGCATTCTAACATAAGCGTAGATAAAATAAAATTTATGAAATATGGAATCTATTCTGTAACGAATTAATTTTTGCTATTTTGACATCTGTTGTATTTGTTGCAGTTGATTTTCGAATAGATTTGTTGCTATTAAGTTAGCAATATACGAATATTTCAGTAAAAGAGTTTTTAATATATTAAATAATTGTTTTTATTTTTATGAGTTAGGTCGAGATTAGAATATGAAGCAAGTGTAGTGGCTTAACCAGAAAAATATTACAGAGGGAGGGGGGTAGGGCATTGTCGCTCTCAGCGTTTTTGCGCTCAGAGATGTCCGAAAGTTTTTCTCATGAGAAAGCAAACTAATTTTTTTAATGACAGAAATCCAAAAAAATTTTGCTGTTTCTAGTGGAATTTCATGCAAAGATTTTGGCGTTCAAGAAGCTCTATAAATTACCAAAGAACTGTGCATAGTTTTTTCGCGAAGCGAAAGCGTTTGGAAGGTTTTAAAAAATTTCTACCTTTTTATAAGGATTTGCAAATATACAAAGATCTTCTAAAAGCACCAATTTTATGAATAAAATGAACATAGTTCTCAATGCTTTTGTTACTGTCGGCTTTGGCGAGATTTTTGACCAAAATAGCAGTTTTGTCTGGTATTTCCTCACAAATTCTAGTGTTTAGAAGAGATTTCTGTAAAGAACGTGTGAAAATGTTAACGAAAACTGCTGTTTTTACTTGAACGTTTTGTCAAAACCGGCTCGAGCAAGGAAAGACCAGTAGTTTGTTCTACTCATTCATAAAATTCGTGCTTTTTTAAAATTTCTGTGTGTCTAAATTTCAGAAAGAAGAATCGTCATATAAAGCTTAGAAAATTTCTCAATATCTATGCCGCCGAAGGTGGCCAAGCTCGTGATGATTATAGAAAGCTGAAGTTTCTATTTTCTCCAAGGCCATCATCATAACATCTTATGATGTAAATGTAGAAGTGTCCGCTCGTTTCCGTTAAAAAAATTTAGAGGAGGGAGAGGGCAAAACCATTAATAAGGAGAGCATTTCATCTCCGTTCCTCTCCCCCTCAGTGGTTAAGCCACTGAGCAAGTGACATCAGATTTATAAAAAGTGATAATATTAATATTTGGCGAATGAATAGTTAGAAATATAGTATAAAGTCTTTTTTTTAGATAGGCATATGGAGGTATTGAATAATTGATTAGAAAAAAATTTAGTTTTATTATTTTTTATTCTATTAACTCCTTGTGAGATGGGGACATGGAGACATCGAATCATTGCTTAATTTTATTCAAAAGTAATTAATTTTTTTCTTTATTAATTAATTTGCTTTTGCGGTTGTTTTTAATTCTGGTTTTACGAGCAGGTGAGGAGAAGAAGGGCACGAGATGGTTGAATTTTAGAGTAAGAGTACGATGTACTACATATATGTCGTAAGTTAAGCTTACATTCATGAACAAATAGAGTAGAAATCTACCTTTTAGTAGGTGTTACTGTATAACATAAATGCAAAAAGTGAATTGTATGCATGCTTAAGAAACGGTGCTATATATTATTATAGAACGATCAATACTTTTACGTCTTTATAGCTACTGAATTTGAATACAACAACAAACATTAATTAATGTATGATTCATACCGTTTTGAGACTTTATTTGCTTCAGTCATTTCAAACTCAACTGAATCTGATGATTTTATTTCAACACGATGAAAGATCCTTCTAACGTAAAATTTCAGCTCTGATGACATATTTAGATTTTGTACTTTAAGAACATTCAATATAGTTAACTATGTATCGTTATAGATTGTATATTTCGCTCTTTTTTAAAATTAGTTGTATTGATACGTATATAATTCAAAGTTTTTGTAAAAAAGATTCATTCTAACAGAAAATTTTGTTCAATACAAAATAGATTAAATTAAATGATCATACCATACGACAACCTTTATGTTTATGTTTTGTATTTCTCGTTACGACAAACATCAATAAATAAGTATTCTAAAATTTACCAGTTAGTAAATCTCATTAGTGAAACCTAAATACAAAACCTAAAATTTTGAATTATTTTCACGTTATTTGATAAATGATCTTAAAGCAGTCAATGTTTTATTTCCTTATAAAACTAAAAGAGAAGTAAAACACAAGATTAATTGTGATACAACTTTATACTAACACCAAAACAATTGTAATATAATGGGTTTAATGTATTTTCGCTTGGAACTAATTCTTAAAATGATTCCTTATTTATATGTTAGAAATGCTTTATTCATAAAAAAAAAGTTTTGTTTTATTGTTATTTTTCTTTTTTATTTATGTCGCGCATTCTAATCTCAACTAAATTCTCATATCAACCGTGATACATACATATAATCCATAAATGCATGTACTATACTGATTTGGATATGTCATCACTTGAATTAGTTTCTATTATAATCAATTATATGTTGTCAATAGAGTGTCTCGATGACTACAATAATATATAGAAATTATTGATAAATTTTTGTTTCATAATCACAAACACAATACAATATAATAGATAAGCATGAAACAGCTGTTAGTGCCAAACTTAAATACTTTAATGAAGACGAAAAAAAAACAGTCTATTTTAGATCAAAAATTTCCTGTAACGAATATACTACATCAAATATTAAGTCAACAATAATTGTTAGTGAGAAACATTTCTTTTTATCATTCAGAAAGATTATATAATTCTTGCACAGGCTTTATATTTGATGAATATCTGTACGTGTTGTAAAAATTAAATTCTAAAGTAACAAAAAAAAAAGAAATTCCAATGAATATTTCATATATCAAATTATGCTATTTTTCATTATCCAAAAATTTCAAAAAAATAACAATCAAAAAAATTCTATCAAAACACTAATTTCTTCCTAATAATGCACATTCATATTATCATATATAATAAACTAAAACAACAAAAAGAATAACAAAATATCTTTATCCAATCAAACAAAATGCTTTAAATTTTGTATATCAATAGATGTATTTGGAGGAGATGATAATAATCGACACTAAATTATAAAAATAAAGATTTCAAAAATAAAAAAGAACTAGTCATTTACCAATTTATGCATAACATCATCACCATCATCAACAGGTTTTTGACAAAGTAAACATATCTAAAAAGAATCTTTCGATTAATCTATTGTCATTAATAAATGATATAGATACTTTTGATCTAATATTTGTTATCGGATCAATATGTCGAGAAGAAATTAATGATGATTGTATAGAAAATTCTTCTATCATATTACTAAATAAATAATTTTTATTTATTGATGATTTATTTAATAATATTATTTGATTTATAATTAATATTAAATGATGAAGTTCATCAAAAATAAAACTTATTGATTTTAATTCATTATAGATGTTATTATTATTTGATGATGATAATAATAAATTTTGAAAATTTTCAAATAATTTATTCATTAATTTTACCTTAAAAAAAATATGAAATTTTTACGATATAAATTTATTCTATTTATTTTTCGTTAATTATTTAAATACAAACTGTATGTGAACTATATTGTTCAAGTAAATTATATTGATCATTATTATAATTTGTTTGTGTTGAACGATTAATTTGATCAATTGATTGATTATATTGTGTAGCAATATGATTAACAGATACTGTTCTATAATAAATAAAAATGATTAAATAATTAAAATAATATATCTATCTATCTATCTATACTTTGATGCTTTTTTAATAGCTTCAATTGATTGAAGACTTTGTTCAATTAATTGATCAAATATTAATCTATATGATGAATTATTTTCATTATTTTTCGTTATTATTTGATTATTATTATGATCTTTTATAACAGAAAATTCATTAGCAAATGGATTTAATTCTGATATTGATTTAGGTTTTTGTTCAATAAATGATAAAAAATTATTTTTATCAATATTATTTATTGTATTATGTGATATATATGGTAATGAATTTTTATGTATTAATGGTTTATATTGTTGTATATTAAAATTTTTATTTTGTTCAATGATTGTTCGTGATGGTGTTGGTGAAAGACCATGTGAATTTGGATAAAATGGTGCAAAATAATGATTATTATTAACACCAAAATTTGGACAAACAGCTGTTCCATATAAATGTTGTCCTACTCTATTCTGATTACTATATGGAAAATGCATAGACATTATGAAGTAAATATTCAATTAATAATACCCATATTCAAAATTTAAAATATAAACAAATGAACAGTATATATATACATATATTGTTCATAGTAGGTGTCGTACTAATCTAATATATTTAAATTTAAAGCGCAAATATTTATCTATTCGAAAAATGTTAGTTTTTTTAATTCTTAATTTAATAATATTTTTTCAAAAAATTCATACATTTTTTCTTTCAATAAATAATAATTATATGTTTATTGAATGTGGTCGTTCAATTATAATTAAAAATCATTATTGGTTCTTATCAGAATTATTTAATTTATTAAATACATTTAAATTAAATCATTCAATTAATTATCAACAAATACCATATGATAATCTCTATTTAATATTTAATCATATATTAATTCATTGTCAAACTGCTCATCATACATATCAAATAAATAAAAAAAATCAAAATATTGATCAATTATATCAATGGTTAAAAACACAAATAAACAATTAAAATTTTTTCTATTTGTTTGTATAGACTGTTGAGTGTGTATTTTAAATAAGTAAGTATATAATAAGAGAGAGAGAAAAAAAAGAAGAAAGAGCGAACCAAAAAAAAAAGAAAAAACATCAAATACATTGTGTTGGTCTCCATTCTGCGAAACACACACATACACACACACACAAACAGATCAAGCAGCAAGAAAAAAAAAAAAGAAATTTAGCAGCAGAGCATAGAGCAGTGAGACAAAAAAAAAAGAAAAAAAAAACATAATGATACACGCGCTGATTAAAACGACTAGAACAACTGCGTTCGCTCTGAGAAGACACACACAACAGCAGAGAAATAGGACGAGGAGACTGGTGTGAGAACTATGTTCACACGATTCCGGTCCATAACGATACGATAATTAGAAAGAAATACATACACACACATACATACATATATAATCATTGATAATGATAAAAAGAAGATCATGAGAAGTGAGAAGCAAAAAAAAAGCAGCTTACAAAAAAAGAAGAAAAAAAGAAAGAATGCAGGCAAGAATTAAACCCGTATCAAACTTATGTATGTATGTATGTATGTGTGTGTGTGACAGACGTTGTTTCACCACTTTAAAGAAAAGAACAACAACAGGAGTACAACAGAGACAAGAACAAAAAAGAAAGAAAAAAAAAAGGACAACAAGCAAAATTGGCAATACCAAACGTACAAAAAATATGTCCACCAGCCTAAAGAATCAGAGAGAGAGAGAGAGAGAGATAAAGAAAGAAAAAGTTATTGTATTGCTTGAGGAAGAAGAGGTAAAAAGGCTGGCTCTTATTGTTGTCGTCGATGTGGCAAAGCAGATCTTTTGTTTTAAAAAGTCTATAGAAATTGAGGTTAATTCCAAATCCTCAAAAAACTATCCCATGAACCAGTCGCTACAGCCATTCCATCTTCGGTTACACCAAGACAACTGACACGATTATCGTGACCAGCCAAAACGCCTATTAAATAATATAAAGATTAATTTAAACAAAAAAAAACAAAAACAAAAATATGTAAACTTACCGGCACGTTCAAGACGAAGTGTATCCCAAACATTGCAATTAAAATCATCATAACCAGCCAATAGAAGACGACCAGATTTAGAGAAGGCGACCGACGTTATACCACATATAATATTGTCATGTGAATACATGCCTACTTCTTGATCAGCACGAATATCGAATAGACGACAAGTTGCATCGTCTGATCCAGTAGCAAATGCCGATCCATTTGGAAAGAACTATTATAAATATAAGAGAAAACCATAAATATATATATAATCTATAAAATAATAGTTGAACATACGGTCACAGCATTGATATCCGACTCATGGCCGGGAAATGTTTGTTTACACATGCCTTCTCGAATATCCCAAAGCTAATAAAAAGAAATTATCATTAAAAAAAAACTTAATTGTTCGAATTACCTTGGCCGAAGCATCGCAAGCACCCGAAACAAATGTTTTCATATCGGGTGACAATGAAAGAGACATTACATCACCTGTATGTCCTTGAAAACTAGTTGTTTGTTGTCCAGTTTCAATATCCCACAAAGCACTAAATATAATAAATTAATATTAAAAAAATTAAAAAATAAATAATACAAACCATGTCATATCTCCTGAACTTGTCACAATTTGAGAATCATCAAGAAAACGACAACATGATAAATATCCCGTATGACCGGGTAATTCTCGACTAACACGTACATTGCCTTCACGTGTTTTTAATGAATAAATTGAACAAATGTTGTCAAGACCACCACAAGCAACAAAATTTCCAGACGGTGCATAGGCACATGTCATTACCCATGATGAACGAAGAGGAATAGCATGAACCTTAAATCATAAATTATATATTATTTTGTTCAAAATAAAAAAGAATTTTTTAAAATTTTTGTTTTACCTTATTAGTAGTATATGAATCCCATACAATAAGTTTACCATCTTGAGAAGCAGATACAAGATTTCTAGAGGACGAACTAAAATTTAAATAATATTAAATTTATAATTTATATTAGTAATTCTAAATAAACCTTTGATCAGATCCCCAATGCATAGCATAAATTTTGGCAAGGTGACCACGAAGTGTTCGTCGTGTACGCATTTGAATACGACCAATCTGATCGACATTTTGTGCTACTTGTAATAGAGTAGCATCACATGCTGCCTTTCGAGCATCCTTTTAAAAAATAATACAATCATTAGAATAAGAAAATTTAGAAAAAAAGTATTATTTAAATACATACACGAATTTGATTTTTGAGCGACTCGGCTTCTTGACGTAAGCTTTCAATATCATTCATTGTGATTTAATATTGATTAAAAAGATAAGGAATAAAATAATGGGAAAATGAAGAAAAAAAAGAAATTGATTTAATTGCGAATTATGACTGTTGAATAAACCTTTGAAAAAGAAAAAAATATATCAATTTTCATTCTTTATTAATTGAAATTGAAAAAAAAATTATTATTATATTTTCATCTTTTCAATTGTTTGATATGCATGAGAAAAAAGTTTTTTTTTTGCTTTTTTTTCAGTCTTTGATATAGTCAAATAAATGTTAGACAGTAGGAATCGCTAGTAAAAGGCAACGAACCGAGAAAGATTCCTGTTATTATCTAACTAGAAATGTTAGTCGTGTGTGTGCGTCATGATAGTCCTTGTTCGTTCTCTCTCGCGTGTCGTCTTACGGGACGAGAATGATGATGTTAACTGTGTGACAGTCAATGTATGTATACTATCTACTATTGCTTTCTGCTGTCATTGCTACCGCTACTACTAACACCATCATCATCATCATCATCATCATCATCATCATTGATGGCAGCAGTAGTAGTGGTGTACGTGCATGTTCTTCTCTGTTCGAATCGGATGACGCACTCGCGCGATTTCTTCTCTTTCTCAACATGTTATTCTCACACGACAACAACGGCACGCACACAATAAAAAAAAAAGACTTGCCAATCTCTGCTACACAGGCAATAACATCATACACACACACACATATATAAACGAGCATGAAATAGAAAAATCAAAAATAAAACTTTTCTTTTCTTTTCTTTTCTTTCTTTTCTTTCTATGATTTGTTTTTGTTCATATTTATCTTACTTGATCTGTTTTGTTGTATGATAGAAAATAGAACAATAACGAATGACCATCAAGAAGATAATAATAATAATGAACAACAGACGTGATTATTGATATTATAGTTTAAATAATGGTGATAATAATAATGATTGTCGTATTGTTCCTGATATATTATTTTCCGTTTATTACGTGCGTACATTGTATAGAAAATAAGATTTTGTCTAAAATTTTATCGTTTATACATACATTTCTAAGATGTAGCAAAATAATAAACACGCACACGTACACACGATTACTGATTTGTTTCAGATTTTCAACAAAAAAAAAAACCGGGAAGCAAGAAGAAAAAAAGAGAAACTATGATGTGTCGACGACGCTATTGCTTGCTGTTGCTGCTCGGGCGAACGAGCGAGCGGACGAGGCGGGTGCAGCAACGAAGAGAAAAGCTTGGCCGACTGGCAGCAGCAACCGAGAGGAAAAAGTCTGCATGTATATGGCAGTAATAGGGTAAAGAAGAAGGAAAAAAACCGAAGAGGAAAAGAATGATGGCGGTATGTAAAGGAAAGATCTTCTTTCCCGAGCGAGAAGCAGAGAAAAAAGAAGAGAATGAAAAAAAATAGGAAAGAATGCGAATACAAATCGAGCCCGGGTTCGGACCAGTCAGTCAGCAATGATGATGCGATGCTGATGAACAACTCGATTGTTGATGATAATTTTCTTTGCGTTCCTTTCTTCTCAACACATACTATCAACGACGACTGGCTTCGCCGCCGTTACCACTATGCTTGCCTTTCTATAATCATAATTCTAGTAATGCGAACTATAGTCGCTTTTTTGAAAAAAAAAGAGAAAGAAAAAAGGAAAAGAAGAGCAAAAGAAGGAAGAAAGAACAAGAGCAATAGTAGCTTGTATTGCTATGTCGGGTGCCACCGAGAGCTCAACCCGACGACGAGAGAAGAAGAGAGAAAGAACGGGAAGTAATGATTACTTGGCGCGTCGACAACGAGCAACGAACGCTAAAAAGAAAGATAGAGAAAGAGAGCAAGAAGCGCGCTTGGGTGCGTTAAAAAACACATATATACAGACATACACCAGTATGGCGTCGTTCTTATCTATCTTTCCTTCTTTTGCAGTTGTGTCTGTTCTCTGACACCAATGGTAGCAGTAAAAAAAAAGAGAGAAGCAGCAAAATAGAGAAGAAGAATCCACTTGATAACAGGCACTACTAACAAATGATGAATAGAAGAAGAGACCAATGTCCGTTATTATTGTTTCAATAGCAAATAGCAAAGCTTATTGTCTAATAAAGAAAAGAATGTTGTTCATGATGCAAGACAGATCATATTTGGCAATATTATCCCAAAGGAAAAAGAAAAGCATCAAAGACAAATACCGCAACTAATTTTTTTATTTTCGATTGAATAAAAAAAAGAAAAAGAAACTTCTCAATATAAATGAAGGTGATGAAAATAATCTTCTAGCATTTCTATCTTTTTTTTCTATCCGCCACTCTTCACTCTCAGTCATTTTTTCTCTTGTTACTTAGTCGTTTTCTTTTTTTTCTTCTTCTTATCGAAGATCGATGCATACCCAACAACGATGATGCTGCGAGTGACGAGTTTGACACACATAGTTCCCTTCCCATTTCGAAGATGAATTAACGAGTGAACAAGAAAGAAAGAAGAGAAAAAAAGAAGAACAAGGATAAGAAAGTTGAGAATATATGTCGCTTAGCGATAAGAAGCAAGCAGAGATTTGTGTGGGATAATGACAGATGTGGTGTTGTTCAAACATTATTTTTACAAATTATTTTCATATTAAAAAGATACACATATGTATATATATATATGTACATAGACAAAGTCAATATCATTAAAGATGAACATTGTTTCAATTGTAATAATAATATCATATCAATAGATAACAATAATATTAATATAATCACAAGAAAGAAAAAACATTCACTTGTCATAATATTAAAGTCAAGTCTTAAAATCACTTTTTTTTATATTAAATAAATATATGATGAATTAGCAGTCAAAAAAAGAGTATATTCAATCATTATAATTTGCCTTATATGTATAATTTTTTTATTAAATTTCTCATGCATAATCAAAGATGAATATTTATTAATGAATTTTCTTTTTTTTTTATATTGAAAAGAAAATTATAATCATATGTTTTGATATTACATTTACAGAGACAAAAAAATGAAACAATAAAACTCACCTAAACTAAAGATAATTGAGCTTTGTTATTCAATTAAGTTCGTTTTTTAATTGAGATTTAAAGTCCAAACTATGATTGTCAATAATTGAGAAAGTAAAAAATTGAAAATTTCTTTCGAGATTCGTTTTTTAAGAATAATATATAGATAAATAAAAATTGAATAATCAAAAGAGTACTAATGTGTCTGAAAGAAACATCAATAACACAATGAATATTACCATTATCAATGCATAAAAGACAATAGTAAGACTCTAATTTGGTGTATTAATAAAATATAAATAAATTTATTTTTTATTCAAATTTATTTCTATGTAAAATTTCCATCATAATTAAATATTTCTATAAAATTTTTATCTTATAAACTTGAAATAATATATCTATTAGATTGAAATGCATAAGTGCTCATCAAGAGGTCACTAGTAAACATAAAACTATTGAAAATTTTAAATGTCATGTAATGCTAAATCATGATTGGTAGTTTCAAATCAATCTATCGTTAAAGATTAATATAAAAATAAAATGTCTCATATATAATTGTGCAATAAATTTCTTATAGTGTTTCATTTCTAGAAATGTCTTCATCATCATCACCATATACATGTATTACATGTCATGTTGCATTTAATAATGGTGAATTGCAACGTGCACATTATAAAACTGATTGGCATCGATATAATCTTAAACGTAAAGTAGCTGATCTTGGTCCAATTACTGCAAATGAATTTACAGAAAAAGTTGAAGCTATTCAACAACAACAACGTTCAGAAACAAATATTAATAATAATCGAACATCATTAACATGTAAAGATTGTGGAAAAGCTTTTACATCTGAAAATGGTCTTTTAAATCATATTAAATCTAAGAAACATATTGATACTGTTGCTAAAAATGCTAATCTTTTGGTAAGTTAAAAAGAAAAGAAAATTAATTAAATTATTATTATATTTTAATGTATAGTCAAAAAATCCAAATCAATATCAGAAATCTCCAATAGATACGCCAAAAGAATCAACTAATGAAGAAGAGATAGAAGAAAATGAAGAAGAAGAAGAAGTAGTAGAAGAAGATGACGATGAATGGAATGATATGGATGATGGAGCTACAGTAACCAGTAAGTATACCTATTTTAATAAATATTAATAAAAATAAAATCTAGTAGTTTGCTACTAGAGATCGTCACGGAGTAACGCTATCTCGCGTCTACATATACTAAAATAAGGAAACTCTGAATATAATCGATTTTGTCTAATTAAAAATTGATTAAAATAGTAATATTGTACTTAAGTTATAAAATATTTGGTCCATATCGATAAAATAAAATTACTTTTTAAAATATATTATTTAATTGATTAGAACGTTAGTGAAAATTTTCTTTCTATACATATCTCAAAAAATCTTCATAATGCATCACTCGATTCGATTATAAAAAATAGTCAAGTTTAATCTAATTTATCGACGTTTTCAGTTTACATGATAAAGTTATTTGACGCATGACATGTGACTTCAAGATTGATCTAGTGCTACATATCTAGTATTTATCAAATGCAAAGTTCAAAAGAATAATGAAAAAGTAACGTTTTTAAGCTAAAAATTGAACGAATACTGTGATAAGAATTTTACCATTTTAACTGATTTTTAATCAAAAACAATTCATTAGAAGTAAGTTTATTAAAATTTTAGTTTTTATGCAATATCGGGATTGAATATAAGATTCTTTCGAAATTTCAATTATTGTAATAGATAGACTCAATTTTATCAGTTTCGTTCTATTTTGAGAGCAGAACAGAAAGACAAAAAATTTATGAGTCACATTTAAGGCAAGAGAGAAAGTAGAATAGGGCAAGAAAAAACTGTTCTATGATGGTTTATATTTGCTATAATTGACAAGAAGACATATAGTAATGTGCATCATTTATATATCAGTTTATACAGATTAATGAATCTCATATCTGTTGTAAGCTTTCTGTCGATAGAATTCTTTTCATTAGTTTCCAAACTTATCTAATTACATTTAGTGTTTGTTAATAATAATAATACTTAGATTAAAAAGGTTTGACTTTGTCAGTCATTTAGACTTTTTCACATGCAGATATATGAATATTAATTTAATTTCTAGATGCTTCCGCTTTGGAAGGTGAAACTCAAGTACTTGGTACACCATTACGTACAGAAGAATGTCTGTTTTGCTCATTAAAATCATCCAATCTTGAAGAAAATCTTAATCATATGGCATACGCACATAGTTTCTTCTTACCAGATTTTGAATATGTAAAAGATTTACCAGGATTAATTGAATATCTCGGTATGTATTTGATTTTATTGTAAATAGATTTTGATTGTTGTTTATATAGATGAAAAAGTTGGTATATTTCACGTATGTTTATGGTGTAATAAAAAATCTTTTCATGATATTCTTTCTGTTCAACGACATATGACTGATAAAGGTCATTGTAAAATACTTTTTGATGAAAATCCAAATGCAGCATGGGAATATGTCGATTTTTATGATTATTCGTAAGTTTTATTAAATGAAAAGAAAAGATAAATTTATTTTAATGATTATTTAGAGCAAGTCATCCAGATGCCAATGAGAAAAATCTTGATGAAGAAATTGATGAAAATATTCTTGATACTGCTGGTTATGAATTAGTATTACCATCCGGCAAAAAAGTTGGACATCGAACACTTGTTCGATATTATCGCCAAAGTTTAAATAATCGAAATAATGAAAAATCATTAGAACTTGTGAATAAACTTAAAGATAAATATCGAGCACTTGGTTGGTCTGGACCAGGAACAACAGGTTTATTTATTTTAGAAAATAAAATATATATTTTTTGTTTTGTTTTTAGGAGAAGTATTTCAACGAAAAGTTCGTGATCTTAAGTATATGCAACAATGGAAAGCAAAACAACATATGAGACTTGGTGTTAGAAATAATATGCATCAACATCATTTTCGAGAACAAGTTAATTTTTAAGTTTTGTGTTTTAATTTTTTTGTTGTTTTTTTGTTAAAACAAATAAAAAAATTCAGTGAGTGATATATTTGTTTTGTGGAATTCACATATTAAAGTATGTATGTAACTTTAAATCAAGGTTTTTCAGGCCTCTTTCTCCTCCTCTTAAAGATCAAAGGTCAACGGGTACGTTTGCTTAGCAGTGGAAGATATGTATGCTTTCCCAGTAACGAGAAAAGGCACGTCAATTTTAACAACGTCTATACGATACTAAAATTTCTAACAATCTTCCAAAGATATTCTCTACCTCAAGGGTTTCTACTATTAATTCTAACCAGTTCGATTATCGAGGATTTCGGTATTTAATATAGTAAAATGACTCGATTGTAAATATTAATCAGTACAACGGTTGAATTATTGATGTATCAGAGTCAAAATTCTACTGATCCAGAAAAGTATAAACTAATTGAACTTTAACTTTTGGAAATAATTAATATCAGTGTTTCTGTGTTATCGAGATACATAATAGGACTTTTAGAACAGTTGTGAAATTAAATAAATATATAGCACAATTTTATTGATGAATTAAATCACTCATTATAAATTACGAAAAACGAAATAAAAATATATATAATGAGTGAATAACAATAAGATAATTAAGAAATAGAGCATTAGTCAAAAAAGTTAAGCGAAACAAAAGAATATATATCCAAAACACAGAAAGAAATAAGGTAAAATCATATACTGACAATTTATTATCACTGAAGAGCAACTACGATCCATTACAACTTCATCAGTTTAGATTTTTTTTCTATTAACATAGTAACGCTAAAGAGGACATAAGCGTTTTACATTTTAGTCTTAAAAGGAGATGCGCTAATACGCTTTTATAAATATATTCTCCAGGAATAAATAGTAAAACTCTTGCAGAAAAGTTAATGCTATATAATGAATCAAAACTTGACATTGGTTGAAATGGATTGCTCTTAATATAAATGGATTTTTTCCTCGTTGAAATTCGTTTAGTTTCTTTTTTCTAATAATAACAAGTTCTATTAATTAGATTACAAATACTATAACTTAATGGAATGAAAAAATTTACTTAAATCGTTGGATAGAAATAGTAGAAACTTTTATATGCTAGAACATAAATTACAAAACTATTCGAGGAAAAACATCAACTAGGATAGCAAAGAGAGGTATCTTATATTATTGAGAGGATTGACAAATATTTTATCAGTTATCGAAAGAAGAGGATTTTATTTGAAAATACATCAATTTCACTTAAATTTCTATCATCATTATTAACATTGATATTACATGCTTTTCTCTCTCTCTCTCATGTTGAAGATAATACTATATTTAATGTCATTGGTAAGTACATAAATAAAACAAAGCCGATGTATAAAAATCAGTCAAAGTTAAACTGAAAGAAGAAGGTCATGCATGTTCGTATCTTTTGTCAAATCAAACGGATAATCAATAGATACAATTAACTGTACAGATTATTTTATTTATTTTGAAAGATATTATATTTTTAGTTTGAATAAACTAAGATTTGATACGAAAATATTTGATGTAATCGAAGGTGTCATTAGATATATTTTGAGAAGATAAAATTTATATTTTGTGAGACAGAAGCAAATATATATCATATGTTTTCATGTTTCAAAAAATATCATTAGGCATGTCTCTAGAGATATAGAAAAAAAAGGTTTAATCAATTTTCTCAAATAATGGAAATTCAAATTTTTTACCGTTAATCTCATGTGGTAATATATAGGACTCTAAAATCTCTGAAAAAGATATATTACATGAAGTTCTATACATCCTATGATTAAAAATATCTTTTGATCGTACAAATAATAATGTTGATAAAGGCAGAATTACTAATATTCACATACGTCAAGGTATAAACTATATGAATAATTTTGAGTGAAACTAGAACATATGTTTTTTCTTTTTCTTTTTCTTTTTTCTTATCTAAAATAATCATATTACAATGAATCAAGCTGAAACTTTCTACAAATATACTATACACATTATTATACATTCTAACGAAAATCACAGCTCAAAAGGACTAATCATTGCATCGAGAGAATAATTGTATTATTTTCTTCAGCTATATGAATAATTTTAGCCACCACTGTATATAACAACAAAATAGGAAAGAATATTTATTCATGCATCTGAGACCTTTGTTTACGATCAGACAATTCATGAATCATATTTTTTTTAAATATCCCATGTAATGGGAAAAATTAATTTGTCCCATGACGATTTTTCTCCCCACTGTATTTTTTTCAACGTTCGATTCTTCATTAATAAATTTTCTTCCTATTCTGTCGATATGTATATAAACAGCGATAGAGTACTCAATCTAAACATTTAACTGAGTTCATTCATTTAAACCGAGAATATTTTACAACATTTTCAATGTAAGTAAGATAGATTGACTTGTTTCAAGATAAATAGAACAATCTGTTAATAGAAACTATTTGTTATAAAGAATTCTATAAGACGATGCTATGTTTATTCTCTTTTCTGTGTTATTCAAACAAGAGAAGATATTTGTTTTTGCTACCAACATCCAATTCAAAAGGATGAATGTAGTTAGATTTCATTTAATAAAAGAGAAAAAGGAGAGACAGAATGATAAGAGACATCTGTGGAATGGAATCATTCAAAATTGTGCTCTAGAAGTAAATATATATTGTTTCATTCATTTACCAATATTATTTAGATATAAGTAATTGTTTTTCAATGTACACTGCTCCCCAAACATATATGTTCTAGAAAATTCTGATCTTCTTTCCAAAACGGAATTTGGACGAAATCAGAAACATTAATAAAAATTTCATATATCTTACATTAAAGAGAATATGTTGATCTTTCAATAACTTCGACTAATCGACTGTTCTGTCTGCTTATGAAGTTCGAAAAGATTATTTTCCGCTTTAGTATGAATTATTGCATCCCACAACAAATTAACACTTGATCAGCTAGAGTTATTGAAAGTCAAGCGTACTATGTAATTCAATATGTATTAGGTTTGTTTCAGTCTTTCTGGTTTATTTTCACTTTTATACAGAAAAGAGGATCACAATATTCTTTTAAATATCCGTAGTCTTGTAGAATTCGATCGAATCATATAAAAATATTTAGTAAAAACATATAAAAGACAGTATTTCACTTGACTTTAATGACTTCAATATTAAAGAATTTTTTGTTTTTGCGAAAAACGTAATATATAAATGCTATTAATACTTTTAATGAATGTATTCTGTTCTCTATCATTAGTCAATATATATATATAAAATGTAAACAATAACAAGCGCCATTTTCAATAGAATTATAATGGATTGTTGACTATGTATTGAAATGTTTTCATAGACTATTTGTTACAATCATTTATTTTCGTCTTTTTTTTCTTCATATATCTGTATCAGATTAGAACATCTGCTGAATTCAAATATTATCAACTTATTTTTTTTTATAATTCTTCTAGTATTGCACGAGATTTCCTCATTTCTTTTTGTATTGCTGAAGAAACGTAAGTGTCTGCATATTAAGATATTGTGCGATTAAATTGTTTAATTGATTTTCAATAGTTAGAAAAAATATATACTGTCACATGTGACAGCACTAAAATACTTTTAGATTGATATTTTGTCTGTTCTGCTTAATATGACTTGACAATATTTTGATATTGTCATGGACAAAAATAATTTCCTAGTTTTCTCCTTGACTGTATAAAATACAAACGGCGAATTTTCTCGTTCTTTCGTATTTAGAGCCCTTCGTATCGGCGAAAAAGAAATACGCTAAAAGGAAAAGGGTGTGTACGTGTGTGTCATATACATGTTGATTCATATTGGCGTCGATTGATTACTATAAATAAATATTTTATTCTCACGACCTATTTCATTTACATAATCAAATAGTAAACGAAAACATCATGTTAACGGTAAGCATAAATTCTTTTGAAAAGAAGTTTATCAATTATAAACGAATTTTTTTATTTTTCTTAGATAAAACATTTACATCCTTCGACGTCAATTATTTGTTCCCGTCGAATTTTACAATCATTTCCAAAGCAAATTTATTTTCAATCAACTACTATTTCAGCAATTGATAGAAATAAAAAAACAAATGTTACTTCAGAATATCCATTTCTTGATACAAAATTTAATCAATATCAAACAGCCTATCGCTATCGACGTAGTATTGAACTTTTACGTGGTTATCTTGTTTATCGATTATTTTCAATTAATTTTCTTGTCAATAATCAAGCTAAAGTAATATCATTAGGTAAATAACTAAACAAATTATTTTTATAAAAATTTTATTAGCTTGCTGAATGGGGTCAACGTATTCTTGGTACTCGATTATTTAACAATATTCTAAAACTAACTGCTTTTGGACATTTTGTTGGTGGTGAAACTCCAAAAGAAATTACACCTGTGATTAATCGATTACAAAAATATGGTGTTAAACCTATTCTGGATTATAGTGTAGAAAGTGATGACGCTGATTCATCATCATCGTAAGTTTATTTAATATATTCCTCTAATTACACATTCTGAATTGATATATTTATATATGAAGGATAGACAAAAGCGATCGTGTGCATGATAATAATACACAAGAATTTATTAAATGTATCAAAACATCACATGATATTTGTGGACCAAACAATTTAATAGCAATAAAAGTAACGGCTCTCATACGACCAAGTGTACTTAAAAAATTTAATACATTATTAAATTCTATTGGCAATCATTCCTTATTGCCATCTTTGTTCGAACTCATCAATCAAGAACAAAATAATGAAAAAATAATTGAATCATCTCAACAATCGATTAAATCATATTTTGCAAAAACTCAAGTAATATTTTGTTTATTTTCAATCTACACGATTTTAACTATCTGCGTTTTACTAGAAGATAAACACTTATGAAGATAATTTTTTTTGCAATTTTAGGATCATACATCAGCAAGTACCAACTTCACACATGATGAAATAAATGAAATTTATAATCTTTTTATACGTTTAAATAAAATCGCTCAAGTAAAATAAATATTATTTATTTTATTTATATTTCAATAAAAAGTTTTTCTAGGCATGTGTGGAACAGAAAATTTCAATTATGGTTGATGCTGAACAAACCTATTTTCAAACTGCAATTAATTATCTTGCCAATGAATTACAACGATATTACAATAAACACAACAGTGCATTTATTTATGGAACATATCAATGTTATTTAAGAGTGAGTGATCATTAAACGAAAATTCTTTTATTGTTTTTATTTACATGTTGATAACAAATAGGAAACACTCAATACTTTAAAACATGATCTTGCTCAAGCAGAAAAATATAATTATATATTTGCAGCTAAACTTGTACGTGGTGCCTATATGGAACAAGAGCGTCGATTAGCTCAAGAACATGGATACGAAAATCCGATTAATCCAAATTTTGAAGCTACATCTAAGATGTATCATGCATGTCTTGATGAAGTTCTAAAAAGTCTTGTTAAACGTAATTCTGGTGACGTTCGAGTTATGGTTGCATCACATAATGAAGATACTATTCGATATGCTATTCAAAAGTAAGTAAAATTATATTTGTTTTATTTTTCTAATTTATTTTTATTTAGAATGAAAGATTGTAATATACGCCGTGGTTCATCATTGGTTTCATTTGCATCACTCTATGGAATGAGTGATTACGTTTCTTTTGCCTTAGGTAATTGTAAAGAATCAGTAGCATTATGATAAAAATATTGGTTTTTGTTTGCAGCTAACTCTGGTTATAAGACATACAAATATTTACCATATGGACCAATTGAATCATTACAACCATATTTATTTCGACGAGCTCAAGAAAATAGAGCAGTATTTGAAAAAGCTGACAAAGATCGACGTCTTCATTTTAAAGCACTTACAGACCGAATTTTACATTTAAAAACATAAAACATTTTTTATTTATTTTTTTATTGAATATTGAATATTATCTGTTCTACTAATTTAACAAATTATGCTGAATAAAATCTATATAAAATTATAGCAGCACTATATAACCGATAATCATGAAGAAAATATCTACTATAAAAATTCATTCGTTTTCTGACAATTCTGAAGTAAGAAGTTTATGTCGAATAAAGTCCAGTATTTTTCTACGATTTCATCATAGTTCAACCCTAACTTTCTGGGTATTTTGCACAAAAAACTACTCGATACACCATGTTACTAAACGAGTAACATCGAGTGATATAATACAGCTGTCGCTCACATGTATAATTTATGACAAATAGATACATTCACATGAGCGTAATTACATATGACTCAGTGTTTTATTGTCGTACGATATTTTTTTTGCGTATAAAAAAATGAAAGGTGTCTAATGCGTATATTTATCTGTATCATCATAAAAATTAATAGCTATTTTCGTATTTTTGGATGCTCGGAAGTAATAAAATCATGCGCTCGATATATGAAAAAAGGAAAAGGAATAAAGCGTAATGAATAATCACAATGAATATAAAATGACTGTTGTAAAATACGTCATTGAAAATGAATAGATTGTATACAAATCGTCGAATTCAAAACGGAAAAAACTCGTTTCTTCTTCATTATTGGCGGATAGCGAGATAAAGTTCAGATATGTACTACTAATACCTGACAATGATGAAGGAAATAAGAATGAAAACATGTTCTTTTTCATCATTTTCTTGCGAAGTTTTTCAAAGTCATGTCTTTCTCTATGAAGAATATTGCTCTTTCATAATAAGTATCAGCTGTTTGCATTTAAATAAATATGATATAACAATAAATGATCGATGAATTAAAGCTATTATTAGTTTATTTAAAAAAAAAACGATAATCATACAATGTTACACTAATAAAGAAAAATACCTTTATCCTCATTAATAACAACCAAGAAGTAAATAGTGAATTTTCAAATCTTAGCAGATTTAGAACAACTTGAAGATTCTTTTGATCTGTGACGACTTCAAATGATAACTTGAATTTAGCTATAGTCTGATTTAAAATGATTTGTATTGTTTATGGGGTGTGTTATTTCGCGGACACGTAATATAGTTTATACAAAGTAATGAACGAATGTAACTTTGATCTTTATCGAAAATCATATCTTGGTATCAGTGTTAATCATTCACTTCTGTTATTGTAAGACTTAAGTGGTTATCGATTAAGTATCCTTTGGTATCGCATAAATGTGAAGCTAAAATAAAACTAACTGTATATTAGAAAGAAATAAAGTTTTATTAAAGAATTAACCTTGTTGAGTATCAACAGTGATAAAACTAGGTACTGAAAGTAGGGAGCTATATAGGGATTATTATTGTACCACACAAGGTTGTTGAACTCTTGTTAATATTATTCATAATAATGATTACATATTTACACATATTTGTATGTGCAGCTGGTGTTTTAAAATACGAGTCGGCCTTTTTTTATGACCAAATGGTATCAATATTGTTGAATATGACGACAAGAATAAGAATAACATTTGAATTAATAATGTATTTAGAAATATAACTATAGTTACTATTGAAAAGACATTTGAAATGCTGATAATCAAATTTATACCATAGATCTGGAATAAACAGAAGTTGGCAGTGGATCACAATGTTTCGATGTTAAACTTCACTTTGAATATATCTATTTAGGGGAGAAGTATATGTATGTGATTGAGTATATCTTCGTTTTCACGCGAGTAGATGATATTATGAGAATATTTTGCGAGCAGACGGTTGAATAATTGAACATGTGACTAGCACTTGACCTTATGTGTCGCCAAAATGAAAAATGGATAGTCTGAATTGACAACATGTATTATTCTATTGTATACCCTGGATCAATCGTATATAATCATCCGAACATACAATGAAGTAGAAAGACAGATACAAGCGAATTTATACATATTTATAGGAAAAAGAAGAATTAGAAAGAGAAAGATAAGATGAGATTTTTTGTGCAAGAAGATGATGATAAATAATACAAATAATCATATAGATGTCCTTCCGTTGATTTCATAACAAAATAACATTTCGTTATTATTATCAGTAATAGGCATTCGTACGCATCTTATTTCACTTAGTAAACAGAATAGTTGTATTGAACACTGATAAAAAATGAAAAAACAAAACAATATTCATTAAGGACAATCAGAGATACTCAGTTGACGTCTTCATACAACAGACTATCTTGTGCATTACAGTCCAAAACGGATAGGAATAGAGAATGTGATTGAAAACTAAGATATCTATGATTTTCAAAGACTTCTTCAGTTTCTATTGAATAGAAATAAACATTTGTTATCATTAGGAGGTGAATACTATTTTACACACACGTTGGCTAATCCAATCAAGTATTCTATTAAAGTAATCATCAAAGACAGAAAATTATCATGAAAGATTACTAAATTAACAAACTCAGCATAAACAATTATTTCTTTTTATTCGAATTTGAACAGTACATAAGAACTAAGAGATATAATGGAACAAACAGATCTTAAGAGACGTTCAATAATGATAATTTTAATTATTTAACTGATATTACATAATATATATATATTACCAATTACTTATTTGAATTGAAGTTTCACTAAGCAGTATATACGTAATACTATTGATGAGATGTAAAAAGACTTTTAAAGAGATATTTTTTAAGACTACCCAGGTCAATGAAAACGGCTAAGTTTACGGTATGAAAACGTACCGTAAACGTTTTAAAAACGGCCTATTTACGGTATAATACGGTGTCAATTCGGTCCGTTTTTGGCCCGTATCGAACCGTATTATCGGGCACAGAATTACGGACCGTAACGTGTCCGTTCAGTAAACGTTCCGTATTTGGTGGTTTTTAGCGAATTATTGGATATGATACGGTAGTGTGTTTTGTACCGTATTGAGACCGTTTCTTGGCCGAAAACAGACCGATTTATATCCGTTCGCACTACTCACAATATTTTATCTCGACAATTAGTTGATTCAAAATCATTTATTTCATTAGCAATATCCAGGACGAATAATCCGAAGCTCGGATCCAACAGGATCCTACTAGTTTTTTGTAGCTAGCTCAAGTATTACCTGCATCATGCATACCATACTCCTCATTTTGTTATTTTCTCATATGTTATATATATAGTCATGGTTAACGGTAAGGTATCCCATTAATGTTTTTTTTTCTATTGTAAGGATACAACATACTATTATCCGGGTCATATGATAGAGGATCATAGATAACCCTGAATGGGCCCAAACAACGCTACGCTTTATTGTTACAATAGTAGAGAAAATTTGCTCTGTTATTGTAACAATAAAGCATAGTGTTATTCAGACCAATTAATGGTCATCTGTGATCCTCTATCGTATGACCCGAATAATAGTATGTTATATCCTTACAATAGAAAAAAAAACATTAATGGGATATCTTACCGTTGGCCATGCCCATATATATGACATTGCAAGAATAATAACCTAAAATAAATAAAAAAATGAATTGACTTAAAATACTTACTATTCCATAATTCAATAAGTAATCTAAAATAGATAAAAAAAAGAAATAGTTAAAAATACTTACTGTTCAGCAATCGTATACGAAAAATAATCTAAATTAAACAAAAAAAAGAAATTGATTTATAATACTTACTGTCCAATAATTGAATAAGATTACCAACCTAAAATATATAAAAAAATGAATTGACTTAAAATACTTACTATTCCATAATTCAGTAAGAAAAGTAATCTAAAATAGATAAAAAAAGAAATAGTTAAAAATACTTACTGTTTAACAATTGTATAAGAAAAATAATCTAAAATAAACAAAAAAGAAATAAATTGATTTAAAATGCTTAATGTTCAATAATTGAATAATAATACGAATCTAAAATAGATAAAAAGAAACAGAAATACTTTAAAATATTTGTCGTTTTATAATTTAATAAGAAAAATAGCCTAAAATAAATAAAGAGAATTTTTTTTTAAAGACTTACCATTTCATAATTGAATAAGAATAATAATCTAAAATAAGAATGTTAAGTAAGTTTTCAAAAAGCGTCTAAAAACGGGGCGCAATCTGAGTACTGTTATCGGACAGAATTCAATACTCCGTATTACGGTCTGTAAACGTTGCAAAAAATATCCGTATCTATACCGTTAACTACTATCAGTATACGAAAAAAGTCGGATATCCGTATAGATACCGTTTTTTATCCGTATACTACCGTTTACGGTCCGACTCGTTCGACCTGGGTATAGAGCCTATTTCTAAAAATAGCTCTTATTTTAACTAAGTGACACGGAAAGTTTTTGATTATTCGATAAGTATAGATGCATCTACATCTGTCTTCACTTTACTCACGCAAATCGTAGCACCCTGGATTTATCACGTATGGTTTTAACAAAGCAAAAAATAAATACTTTTTTCTGTCGGGTGGCTTCTTAGTCTACTGATTGTACTCATACGATTCAGTATTTGTTTGACTATTTGTTCTTGACTCCATGAAAAAATGATTAATCAATTGTATGATATTATGCGAGTATTTTAACAGAACGAAGTATAAAATATATGTCCTTTAAAAATAACATCAAACAGCTGAGACAAATAGCAACAATATAATCTATGCAAACGTTTTGACTGTAACAGACTATTATCATAGTTCGTTAGTTAAGACATTTGAAATGCAAAAGCATTATTATCAAATAATATGATTCCTATATTCATTTCTAGTGTCAGCGATAATCCTGTTAAATTTTCCTTAAAAAAATAGATCACTGTATGTAGATATGTACTATTGATTCTAAAGATTATTACCTTATTGAATTTATCGAATAGAAGAAAATGATAAAATATTTATGAAGTGAGATAAAAATTGGTGTTTAAATTTTAAACAATTAAGCAAAAACTTTAAAAAGAAAACAATACAGAATCTATTCTTGTACTATTTCATCTTCCAATATTGATTGAAATTTTAACACGAGTCTAAAATACTTAATGATAAAATGTGGTGAATATTTTTAATTGTGGTTTATGAATGAAGAAGTTTAAAATACTATGCAAAAAACTTGTGATCAATCATGTTATTGCATTTGATATCCTCATCTGAAGCAACAAACGTTTAATTACCAATCAGCAATATTCAATATCCTAGCATGAAATAATTCAATTCATCTAATATCAATTAATACTGAGTTATCTATTACTAATTCAAATAGTTCTTGAATCTTATTAAGAAAAAAAAAGAGAGGAATCAATATGAAATAATGTTCAATGATATATCATCTTTTTCGAATCAATTATATTTCGTAAAGTAGGAATATTTTTAGACGAAAACATAGTTCATCACCATTAGCTATGCAATATATAGATTTTATCAAACAGTTTTGTTAACTGTAAAATAAAGATAAGAAAATTGACTTGAACATGTACTTGTTCCATACACAATATTCAAAGATTTGTAAAATCTTATGGCTAAAAGTCTAACTCAAACATTACACATAAATATAGAAAAAACTAGAAATTCTCTGTCGAACATTATATAAATTGCTCAAAACTAAAATTTAATAATAAAAAAAAGATTTCATTTGTTATTAAAATAGGAATGAAATGAAACGAACAGAGATTCTTTATCAAGCCAAAATCCACACATAAAATACAAAATGAGAAGAAAAACAAATATCCAGTATAAAAAACTGTTTCAAAGGTTAATAAATGTATATTTATAGACTAGCTAAAAAAATCTCAGATAAAATGTACATATATTTAATAGTAAATATTAAGCTTGAACATTTGTTTTTTGTTGTTGACGTGGAGTAACAGTCGGTTTTTCAGCGGGTGGATCTTGAGGAACAGCTAAATGAAAATTTTTTTTGTTTTAATATTTTTTTTTATCATTGAATAAATCTTACCTGAATAATTATCACTTAATCGAGGCAATACAGTTAATTTTCGATCGGTACGTTGATCATTTCGAAGTTTTTTATAATATAAAAAGACAACAATTCCAGCTCCTGCTGCAACAATAATACCAATGATAGGTAAAACAATAGCAAGAGTTCGATTTTTTGATGGTAAATAACTTTTGGAATGACGATGTCTGCCATATCCACCAGTTTGATATTGATTAATTTCTCTATAAAACAAATAATTGAATTTTTGAAAAAAAATTTTTTCTGATTAATACGAACTGTTCATTACAACAATATTGATTATTTGCAGGACCACAACAATGTTGATCAAGTTGATTCATACCTGTTACAGGTGGTAATGGACATGGAAATTTACCAAATGTATATCCATCAAAATTTTGAAGATTAATACAAACAGAACCACGTCCTCTCTGACCTAGAAAATAAAATTTAATTAACTAAAAAGATTTTTTTCTTCATTAAAAAATATTTACGATTATATTGTCCAAAATTGAATGCTTTTTCACCTCTATTAGAATAATATTTAGCTACTTTCTGAAGAAAAACTGGTCCACCATCGTCTCTTCGTGGTTGAAAAACCTTGCCTTGAAGACTTATTAGTGAATGAAAAAAAAAAGAACAGAATTATTACATTAAAAATTGATAGTAATTTCGTGTTACCTGCTTGGCGGTGCATTTTTTCCATCAACCATAGTGTTCTGATCTGATTGACTATCTTGATTTGATATCCAATTGGGATATTTTGTATCAAACCAACCAACTGGTTTTTGACCAGAAAATGATGGCGGTTTAAATGCTGAACTATCATAAAAACTACGAGCACGAATTGGTTGTGCTTGTCCTTGAGATGATGGTAATAAATTATTATTTGATTGTTGTCGATTATTTTGATTATTTGAACCAGGAATGTTAGCACTATTTGATGGGTTAAATTGCACATTATTTGAAGATATTAATCCATCTGAATTTCTTGGTGATTGGCCTATATTATAATTATTTCCACCTGGTACTTGTCGTCGATGACGACTAGCATTACCTTCTCCATATTCTAATAAACATGTAAAAATCTTTTTTAAAGAAAAAAAGCTTCTAATAATTCCTACCGGTTATACAACCAATCAATAATAGTAGTGGTAATATCAGCTGTAGATGCGAAGCAACGGGCATGATAGTTTAAATGTATATGAAATTTTGCTTTCTTTCTTTTTATTTTTATTTCTGTCGCCTTGTTTGTCAAAAGATGTAGACTCTAGTTCTTTTTTTTTCTATTCCTTCTCTCTCTCTTCTCCGTCTTACTCACCACCATCACCACAAGCATCGTTCTTCTTTCTGAAGACCATGACCTTTTTTTTTATATAATATACAACTTATGTTTTTTTATTTCTTTGTTCAGTTTTCTATTACTCTTTTTTTTTTCTTTCTACCTTGAATAAATTTTCATCAAGCTTTCGTTCGCCATAACTTCGTCCTTCTTTACTATACTGGTAACATTATTTTCATTGTATGACGCATTTTTTTTTCTCCTTCAACAAGTATTCGTCACCGTTTATGTACTTTTTTTTCTTCTCTTTCAAAATGCAGGAACAAAAAAGAAAAAAGAAAAGGAACAGAGAAATTAAATAACGTAGGCGTTCTTTAGCATTGAAATATATTCATATGAGTAATTCAACATTATTTATTCTATAAATATAAACGTATGAATAATTATAAAAAAAGTCACATCAAAACGGGAAATTCGTCTTCGAAAAGTAACATTTTACGACAAAGAGGACATGTACGTTCAATTTTAAACCATTCTTCAAGACAAATTCGATGAAATGTATGATTACATGGAAATGTTTCTGTTTTATTTGAATTTATATTTTCAAGACAAATAAGACATTGATCTTCTGTATTTGTTGCTTCATTTTTGTTCTCTACATTTTTTAATGATTGTTCACGTTCTCTGTAACGTCTAAATGTACTCCAAAGTGCAGCAGCAACAGTTTGTTCGTTTTTATCTTCGATTGGATTCTAATAGCAAAACAAAAAAAAGAAAAAAAATATCATATGATTTATTGGGCAACAAAAATTACTCACTTCAGTTTGAGTGTTTTCAATATTAATCTATAAGGTATAATAAAATAGAGGCACTCGTATAATACAATATCTTATATTCACCTGTTTTGGTGGATATTTCTTTTCAATAATATTCAAAACTCCTTCTTCAATTTGTGATAAAGAAAGTCCAGTTAATGTTTGTTTTTCTTGTCGATAACTATATAAAGCTTCAGTAAAATCAGATCTATAAAAAAAAATAACTAAATATTCATCATAAATAATTAAATTATTCTTACCTACAATGAATATTCTGGATGAGTTTTTGTTAAATACAACATTAGTTTATCAAATGTTGATAGATCAGAAGTTTCTTTAGGTAAATTATTGATATTCTTCGTTTTTGTATTCTTAAAAACAAAAAAAAATTTCTTTGAAATCTTATTGTGATAATTTTACATGCTGACAATAATCTTTAGAGTATTTAGGAAAAAAAAACTCATAAATCAAATTATTTTAATATTATTATCAATACTCATAAGCATATACTAACAAAACGACTGTCTCAAAAATCTACAATTAATACTTCTTTTAGCGTAAATATTTAAGAAAAAAACCATAAGCTAATATTAATATTCTCTACCTGTTTTCGATTGTTATTGCCATATTTTCGTTGTTCTGATGCCATATTTCGAACGATAAATATAATAAAAACTGAAGATTTTGTCTAAAGTATATAACATATCAACAAATACATTCATGATCATCTTCCAGAAATTTATCTGTCTTATTTTGTTTTCTTTTTCATGACATCAAAGAAAAAAATAAATGTATCTATAGCAGAAAAGCAGTGTAACACGGACAATTAGAAGAATATGAAATGAATAAGAAGACAAAAAATAAAGTTGATTATTCTTCTTTCAAAATAACATGTTGATTAATAATATTAAATATTTCTTTTCGTTTTGATGAACCCATTGAATTATTCTCACACCAATTTGCAAATGTTGATGGTGATTGAAAATTAATTGTTGGTGAACGATGAGCAAAAAAACTTTCAATATATTGTAAAATATATAGACCACAATCAAAATAATTTGGTTGTTGAGGTACAGCAGCTTCAATTGTTGGTATTGTATCTAAATTAAATATTTTTCGTGCTAATGAACCAATTGGTAAAGTTTTTTTATGATCATATTCAAGTTGAAGAAATTCACGTAATGTTGCTGCAACACGATTTTTTGAACCGGCACGTAAAGAATCAAATATAATTATTGATGGTGTTTGAGAACGATTTTTTGGATTAATTTTTATTTCATTAGTAGTTTTTATATTATTATCATTATCAATTGTAACTTCATCAGCTTCATCAAGAATTTCGATTGGATGAAGAATAGATGTTGATAATGATGATGATGATGCTTCGATAGTATTAGTACTATTATTAGTTTTAGATTGGATCAACTGTTCCGTGGTTTTTTTCTTTTTCAAATTTATTCGATTGTCTAGATTAAAAAAAACGATATTTCGAGAATGAGAAAGAAAAACATTCTACCCTTTAAGTTGTCTTTTCCTGTTAATATATTTGTTTTCCATAGTATTTTTTTTATTGATTCAATCTCAAATAGGTAGTATTTTAAAAAGCTCAAACACTTTTACAATTACACAATGGAAGAGTTTTACAAAGAGGCATTCTATGAGAAATAGTCATATTACATTGTATTGGAAAAGATTTATTAATTTTTTGATCATTTTTCCATCAGAAATTCTGTTCGGCACCTAATTCTCAGATACAATGGAAAGAACATTTTTAAAACACGATTTTTCATACAATAATTTCCAGATAGTCTTTTTATAACGATAAAGAGCGACGATTAGTATTTTAATTATTGAGTCACTTAATACGTTGTATTAATAAAAACAAAATATGCCACAAGATGCAGTATGAAAAGTTCTACAACTTCTATAAAATCGATTATTTTTTAGTCGTTGTTGCCATTTGCAAAATAAATAAAATTTTGTTCTTTAGAAATTGTAGAGTTTCTCACGCTGTATGTGGTAATGTATTTCGTTTTTTTTTTGAAAAAATGCATATGTGGTGTAGTGAAAAAAGACTTCACATAATCAAAATTTTATCGATTTTGCAAACAAAAACTATCATTGTAAAATCAGTTTTCTTTTGTAACCTCTAGAAATTTTTATACTACATCATATAGTAATTTGTTTTTCTAATACAATGTATTCAAAACTATTCGATACACATTTATTAAAATAAAATTTTCTTACCTTGATTATCATCATCGTCACTAATTAAATCACCTTCTGTTGAAACATTATTATGATATTGAATAAGTACAATATACCAATGTGCTGTTTGATTAATTGGTACAATGAGATAATCTTTTGAAAATATATCTATATCACGAAGCCACCGTTTAACACGATTATAACGTCGTTCAGCCGCTCTTTAAAAATAAAATAAAGTTGTTTCTGTTTTTGTTTCTTTAATAAAAAGAAAAATAAACTTACGAAATATTTTGAGCATCATCATTGCCTTTTCGTGTTAATCTTGTATAAAAAAATGAATTAAATAAATATGTACGTTTACGATCTTCCTCAGAAAGTTTTTCATAATAAACATATCTATTAAATATAAAATAAAAAAAAATATTTATATTTTAGAAGAAAAAAAATCCAATATTTTTTAAATTTTATTACTGAAGATAAAAATCAATAATATTGTCGTTGAGAAATTCACCTTCATTTAAACATATTAAATCATCACGTGATAAATCAAATCGAATTGTATTATTATTTAAACCAACTGTTTTTGGAGTTCTAAAAATAAATATTTTATCAATTAGTAATTATAATAATACTGAAATAAAAGTAGAAGTTATGTAAGAAAAAAATTTCACAATTGAATACATTCATTTAGTAATACCGAAAAAAAACTCTGTATGGTCAAATTAATTGATTTCTATTTAAAGATTTTTGTAAAAGTGAAACATACAAATCATTAGCATTGATGATAAATGTTGTTATCGAACCTAATGCAGATACTTTTGCAAATCGTGATAAATTATAAAGTTCTTGAGCTCGTGAACCATTCACACAACAAACATTCTATTATATGAAAATAGAAAAATAAAATAATTCTTTTTTTTTTCCTTATATTAAAAAAAAAGAAATAAAAATTAATTTACCATTGTGGAAGATTTTGCTTTTAAATAAAAATAAATTGATGATATATAGTTTTTTTCCATTTCACGTGTTGATGGAGATTTTAAACATAAAAGGATTCGACGTCTTCTTTCATCTAAACAGAATAGAAATATTAATTTATTTTTGTAATATATTCATGTTTTGTTGGTTTTTTGTTTTTTTTATTAACCTTTAGAACTTGGATCAAAACCTTTTCCATATTCATCAGTTGATGAAATAAATTTTGCAAAAAGATCAGCAAATTCAGAACGAACTTGAATAAATGCAGCTGGCGGTTGGGATTGATATGAGAAATAGAATGATATTATGTCTGAATAAGCTAATTTTATATTAAGATTATCCATCGAACCACCTAAATAAATTAAATTATTTATTTATATTTTTATTTTATTTAATATTTACTTTTAAGTTTTAATTCAAATTCAGTTTCTTTCATAAGAATACATTCTGATTCAATAATAAATTCTACAATACCAAAACGAACTGCTGAACAATGAAGTAAATATGGTTTTTTAATTAATTCTGAATGTTTTATTGATAATTCAGGTACACGCATTATATCTTTACGTTGAATAGTCCAATCAGATGCATGAGATGTATCATTCTTATTATTACCATTAACAATTGACGATGATTCCTGTTTTATAGGAGTCATTTTAGATATATCCATTTTATTATTATTATTATCATCATCATCATCATCACTCAAACAAATAACTGTAAGGACAAAAAAAATATATAAATTACTTTGAAATAAAAATTATTTAAAAAAAAAGAATACCTTCTGGTGGTGGTTTGGATTTTTTAGCCATTTGACCGTTTGTTACTATTGATTCATGATCAGTTCGCTTAAAAAAATATATGTATTAATATTTTGAAAAAAAAATCTTATATTTGTCTTTACTTTTCGATTACTATAGAAAGATACTGGAGATATTTCCTTTGTCGGCGATGCGCCGATAGTTCGAAGTTCTAATATAAAAAAAAAAGTAATCTATAAAATTTTTTAATGAATTTAATCTTACGTAAATGAAGAGAAAAATGAGTTGAATTTGACGACAGTTTGCCTAAAATGATATGTCACTATTGAAATACTGTGCATTCAAATATAAAAATATATAAGATTTTCTTTTGCGCTCTATCAATATAAAGGACTGGTTAATAATGACTCATTCAATAATTTATTTGGTTTTTGTTAGTCAATAGATGGCGCACAATATGCATACCTGTTTAGTGTTTGAAATATAATATTATAGTCATATTTATTTACAATAATAGAAGTAAAAGAATGAATGATTGTCTTTTACATAGAATTAACTATTTATCGTTGTTTTTCAGTAATAAAGAGACGATAATGATTTATGTATTAATTTAAAATTTATATTCAGCAAAATTTGACTTATAGTGCCATTTATGAAGCGAAAAAATTCTTATTTTATATAGTCATAAATATGTATTACAACATTTATATAGTTTATTTTGCGTTTTTACAAATTTGTATTCGCAACAGTTACGGAAAAAATATAGAATATTTGTGTATATTATCAAAGGAATGAAATAAATAAAACAAAATTCGTAAAAATATATATATATGTCATTGAAATAATTTATGTTTCCGTAACTGATATAAATTTCGCAATTCATCGCAATATATCCGAGCGATAATCCTAAATTTAATCATGATATAAAACAAGCAGTTTTTATTTAAAAAGTTGGATGTTTACATTATTTGTAAATGAACAAAATAATGCAGGGTGTAATTTTTCATAATTTGATAATAAAATATTCATATGTAGCTAACAATGATTTGAATTGAATTTTTCGTAGAAAACATTTCGTATAGTTTGTTTCTATTCCTTAATTAAAAGTAGGAAAATATATAAAAATTCCAAGTGAAACGTAGTACTAAGAGTATATGATGATGACATTTAAAAGACGTTATTATATAGAAGAATTTTTAACTTTATATTAATCGAAGATTGATAGAGTCATCTAAACCTAAATCTGCGATATATAGAATTCAAATTTAAGAAATATTTAATCAGAAAAGTTACCTCAGTAAATGAATATAAATAAGAAATCTACTTGAATGATAGTTCAAAATCATCTAATCTCGTTCATATCATGATAATATAAATGGAATAGTTCTATTTTACTAGACCTTATCGCGATAAAAATCTAGAAGACTAATACACGCTAAACTATATACAGCTTGTTTTGTAATGGAATAATCTGCAATTAAAATAAAAATATCTTGCTTAGACAAAGATTGATAAATTGTATTTAACTTTTTAAATATTCTTCTTTCTACTTTTCGTTTTAAGACATTTTTTTATAATGGAGTTTATACAGTAACCTCATCAAAAGTATTGAAAGTATCAATGTAAAATAATGTATATTTGAAAATAGTAAATAGGCAGTAAAAAATTTCGATTTTAATTTTAATTATAAAAAATTTTCGATCTTTTCAAAATAGCATTAACTAATCATTATTATTAACTTAGTTTTAGGTAATTATAAAACAAAATTTGTTACTACGCATGTCTATGTATAAAATATATGATTTGTTTACAAAATTTCTCAAGCTACTTTTTTTTATCAATGGAAAATTGTACAGTTTATTGGAAATATCATGAATAAAGCAGATGATCAACTACAAATGTTTTTGAAATCTAAATTTATTCTACTGCAAAATTAAACTAAAAATATAATATACATTTCACTCTAATTTTCTCGCCCATATGATTAGCGTTGTTTTATATTGATAAATCATTTGTGAATATAAAGCGTGAGATTATTCTTTCATTCCTCTAGTGAACAATTCATAATTTATATTTATTTCAAGTAAAATTCAAAATTTAGATTTTATTTTTCAATCATACAAGAATAAATTGGTTCATTAGTTACAGAACACTAACGATTATCCAAATATCATTTTTTTACGAATGCATCAATAGAATTGTTAGGAAATCAACTTTGTCTGTTATTAATATTTTTGAAATTTCTACATTTATATTCGATGGAATTATACACTTAAATAAAGAATATAGAAATTTTCAAAATAAAAATTAAAAAAAAATTAAAACGGATTTTCTGAACGAGTTTATCAGAAAAATATATATTTAGCGACGAGATGTACAAACCGTTCAATGGACTTATGTTTTTTAACTTATTATTTTCAGTGCCCTTGTATTTTCATTTATTGCTATACGATATCTAAAATATAGAGATTTATCAGTCATCCTTGTTATTGATACATACTTTACTGAACTGGTAGTTGTTGATTCTATATGATAAATGGTGGAGCTATAATTCACTCACTTTATTGGCAATTATTGTATCACATGTTTTCGAACATCTGAATGATTGATATTAGAAATCATCGATATTTACGATCTTTTTTTGTTTTATACAATCATAAATATTCTTCAATGGCTCATCTTAATTTCGTGTATATTGTCTATCTATAAATATATGTATACGATGTAGACTACGATAGGTACAATGTATAACGATTCAAATTCTTCAACGTCAAATCATGGTTATTTAAAACTATTTCACATAATATTTCAATTATATTTGATATTATATTCTATTTAAAATAAACAAAAATCTTCCTTAAATAAAGGTTTTGCGTTTTTAGGAAGTAATATTTATTCATATCAAATATGACTTTAATATATTAATAAAATTGATGGAGATTTTAATGAATTGTTTGTCTGAATTTGTCGAAATGGTGATCATCGATGATAATAATACATTTCAATTTAAAAAAATCTGTGAGTGAAAGCATCTAATCATTCTTGTTCTATGTAAGTATTTTATAATGTTTCTATTACAATAAAGAGTATAGGAATTTGATACTTATAATACCAATATTAAAACGCTACGCAAAAATTTTTCAAATTGTTTGAATAATAAAATAGTTCTGATAAGAATCCAAACAATTATTTATTTATTCTGATTATATAAAGATCATAATAACTTAACTATGAAAGAAAGCTTTTCATATGCTAACATTATTTAATAGAATCGAGATTAATTTCAATACGATAACATGATACTATGATACTTATATTCATATTCAATTGAACAACACTCTTTTCATGCGTTTAAATAACTATATTTTTGTAATACTTTAATCAGATGATGCCAACAAAGTCTATTATGCATTTCCATTTATTTTATCAAAATAAAAATCGATCAACTACCAACTCGTATCAATAATCTACTTTGAATTATAAAAACTCAATAATTTATATCAGATTTTTATTTATATTTATAATATTTACTGTATATCAATAGTGTTGTTTTCATCAGATATCAAATGCCATACAAGATATCATATACTTATCTAGATTCGTTATTTTTCCCATATTCTTCTATTCTCTTAACACATTTTTCCCAGCTTCTCTTTCGTATATAATATGAGTCATAAGTAGCACAGAATATGATGACATTATGACAAATAGATTCGTTATTTTTGTCACTTTTATAATTATACATGATAATAATGATAAATGACAATAAGATAAAATCAAAAGGCTAAAAAGAAACAAAAACAAAGAACATAATTGTTTGAAGATGAATGAATGTGAAAAACACACGTATTTCTATTGTTCGTTACACTATTCCATAATGATATTATTTTCGTAAATAGATTTATCATTAAAAATAAAAAGTTGATAACAATATTTGGATTTTTTTAGCTATATATTTTTTATTTTGAAAGCAAATGAAATATCATTTACATAAGAATATTTTCATTTTCTAAACATTGAAAAATTTATTTCTAATTATCAAACTATTAGCAATTATATTTCTCTTTTTGAATTCCATTTCATTCAAAATATACAATGAGACACAGACAAACTATACGTTCTTATTTTGTACATTGTCAACTGGAAATTAATTCATTATCTGACTCGTCATATTGATAACAGAAAAAAAAAATATTTAAGAACAAGTTGTCTGGTCGACACACTACTGAATATCAAGTATGCCACTGTGTATGTTACTTATTTTGATCAGTGAGTATATTAGAAGTTTGATATTTAATGAAGAAAAATTTTAAATGAGTTTTTAGTATTCTTTGCAAATAACACCTTCGCTTTTATATTTCCATCATCTATTAAACCATGTTCGAAATGGAATAGCGATGGTTTGACTATAGTTGGAGATGGAACATCAGGTGATTTATCTTCTCAACTCTCACGACCACAACAAATAGCTGTGGATAAATCTGATAAATTGTATATCTATGATACAGGTAATAATCGAATTCAGATCGTTGAACATGGTTCAGTTCGTACGTGGCATCTTGTTGGAAAACAACTATCGGGCAATTGTCTTTTTCTTGATGATCATGGAACACTTTTTGTCGAGAACGGAAATGTGGATTCTATAACACGATGGATCAATGGTAGTGTTCCAGGAGGGCAGACTAACTGTAAACCATCAGGATGTGTAAATATGTTTGTTGATTCAACTACAAAAGATATCTATATAACAGAATATACAAAGCATCGTGTAATTAAATGTACTTCAAATGGAAATCAATTTGTTGTGGCTGGTGTAATGAATCAAGCGCATTCTGCTGCTAATAGACTTAATTATCCTCGAGGAATATTTGTTGATGAAGTCAGCAAAGATCTTTATATAGCTGATTCAGAAAATAATAGAATTCAAAAATGGCCTCAAAATGCAAGAGAAGGAACCACTGTTTATAGCAAATTGGAACCACGACTTCTTATGAAGGATAAAAACAACATTTTTTATATAGCTGATAAAAAGCATCGTATTCTTCGTCTGAAACAAGATGAACATCGAGCTGAAATAATTGCTGGTTCACCAGGTAATAATCTTTTTATGAGTTATTGAATATTATCTAAATATTTATATATCTATATGATATAGAAAAAGATAAATACTTATAACAATATTCTATATACGAAACTGATTTGTAATATTTGAAGCAAATCTCCTTATTTATCTTGTATTTATATCTAATCGATAATAAGATAAATTTATTAGAAAATCATCCTTTACTATATTTTAACTACTTTGATCGTAGACGGTTTGACATTTTCGAGTGATATCAAAGATGTAAAACTTATACTTTTATTGAGTATTCTTATTAATTTTGTTGAATGTTTTTTCAATATTTTATTTACAATTGATGAGAATTGTTTTTATAATGAATCAATTCAACCTAATCCTAATATATTTGTAGATGGTTTACCTGGTTCGTCACGATATCACCTGAACAATCCAAGTTCATTCGTGTTCGATCATTCGGGAAATCTTCTTGTCAGTGATAGAGACAATCATCGAATTCAAAAATATTTCATTGATAATACGAATTGTTCTTCGGTCAAGTAAAAAAAAGTGATGTTATCAAATTAATCTTACGCGTATGTTTTCTTTTAGAACATCAGAAATAACTTCTGTAATTCACCCTGGACCTGAGCCAAGTTCATCTATACTAGAGACTAACGATGTGTTCATTAATGATGCACTAGTTGAACACATAAGTAGTATACGGTTAGAACTCTTAGCACTTCATCGTCAACTTGAAAGGCAAGAAACTCCTTGCAAAGCTGCATCAAGTATGTTAATTTATTCAATTCTCAAAGAATTTTAAAATTTCATTAAATATTAATGTTTCTATTAAATATATATATTTGTATATCTTTCTGATAAATCACTTTATTGTAGACAATGCATTCTATGAATTCGCTCAACCGAACATTCGTTGGTGTCCATGGAAAAGTTATACATGTATTCGTCAACTTGAGCTTCGTGGTCAGGGTACTATATCAATAACACAACATCGTCCTATGCCTTTTGAACTCATTCTCTCGGATTCAAATTCACTCAAAAATAGTCGCTATAATATCACGTTGAATGTCAATAATGATCGTGTTACTATCTTAAATTCTACACGTGTTCTGATGTCCACCACTGATTCAAAACATACTCTTCATTCAAAAGAATCAGGCTCTCATACATATTGGTTCAGTATACATACGAATGATTTCACTATCAAATATGGTCAAGGTGAAGTTCGAGATCTTTTAACGATTCTCAAATGTCAATTGAACGAGACTGAACGATTTGCTCTTGGTCAATTGCAATATTTTCATCTAATACTTAATAAGACTACTGAATTGGAAACTATAGCTGATTTTCGAGATCAAATCGATGTCTTTATTGGTCGTCAACCTGTCACTCATGATCCACCACTCTTGGTCGTACCTAAACCACCAACAGATAATGGTATGAATTTAGTTCGACCAAAATATATGCTTCCATCACGGCTACCGTTACCGAATCAGCAACTCTATAATGATATAACCGATTGGGAACTCAACGATGCAACTTTTCCTAATTTTATTGCAGCTATTGAACGTAGTGTTGAAGAAGACGATGGATGGTGTTATAAGAAACTCAAAGAAAAAGCTACAACATTCGGTCAATCAAATTCGAAAGCAACTTACCTTCGTATCACGATGGGCAATCATCAAGGCATTTCACCAGGTGATCCCTATGTTCTCGAAATTTGGCCTCCTTATCACTATAGTCCTATTCACAAACATTCAAATTCACATGGACTTATTCGTGTTCTTCACGGTAAATTATCCGTAAAACTCTATGCCTCTCTCAATATACATCATCAAGATTATTTTCTTGAAACACTCTTAGAACTGGGTAATGTTACATGGCTCTCACCTGGTCTCAATCAAATTCATAGAGTTACAAATCCGACTAATAAAGTTGCTATTACCATTCAAGCATATCAATATGGTGAAACAGATCGAGATCATTACGAATTTTTTGATTTTATCAAGAATAATGGAAAAGAAATAGATGGATTTTTTCCTAACCGAGACGAAAGTTTTATTAATTTTAAGCGAATTATTCAAAAAGAATGGAACCAATATCATAATGGATAAAAACTGTTTTTGTTTTTTTTTTTAGTATTAATGATCAAATCATCAATATGATTAATCATATTGAAAAAACAACGACAGTTTTAAGTAGTTTTTTAAACTCTCAAATACATCCTATAGCTAGTGTTTTTTTGTTATCCTTTTATACATCTCTATCGTATATTTTAATTTGTTTTAGTTTTTAATAAATACAAACTGTATTAACTTTTTGTAACAAATCATATATTTCCTGATCATCGTTTTCAATTATTTCTACGTAATTACATCTTTTCGTCACGTAGAAATTTTTTTGTTTCATATATACGATGAAATGAAAAGTTTTTATAAAAATATAATTGAACAATCAGTACATCAATTTTACTAAAATGTAAAACAAAGGGACGTATAACAACTTGTATCTACATTTTTGTTCATATCATGTTCAATAGCGACATCTTATATTATAATTTTTGTAGCCATAGTAACGAGATAGCAGATGACTGAATAGATCAAAGCCATACAACTACGAGCTTGCTTATTTTTTTTTTCATCCTTTCTAAATGAGTGATATAGTCGGAACTTGGCAAGTTGCTCTTTCAGATGGTGTTCATAAAGTAGAATTTGAACAGTAAATACAAAAATTTACATCAATTCTTCTTTTTTTATATTTCTTAATTCTAATCTTTTTCAGTGGTACAACATCTGGTAAACGTATAATTCGTGTAGATAATAAAGAAGTTCTACGTCATGATTGGCTTTTTAAACTTGTTGGAAAAGAAACATTTAAAATTGGTAAACATCAATGTACTATTAATATTGATGCTGTAAGCGGTTTTGCTTATGAATATTCACTTGATGTTGATGGAAAACCATTAGAAAAATTTAGTGAAAATCGTTCAAAAATAAGTCGAACATGGACATTATCACTTGATGGAGAAGATTATCGTGTAGTTTTAGAAAAAGATACATTAGATTTATGGATTAATGGTCAACGTGTTGAAAGTGAAGCTGAATTTACAGATGATGGAACAGAAACAGTTTTTCAAATTAGTGGTCATCCAGCTGTTTTAAAAGCTGTTTCAACTGGTCATCATCGTTATGGAATTAATCATGCTTTATTTGTTGATGGAAATGAAGTTCCAATGGCAAAAGAATAAGAAAAAATGAAAAGATTTTATTTTTTTTATGATATATATATATCTATGTGTTTATATTTAATAATTTATACATGTAGTCGACTTGTTTTCTTTTTAGATTTTATTTTCAAATAAAAAAAAAACAATGAAAGGCGTGGCATCATTATACACAATATTTATGCTACTTCTATTTTTATTTATTCAATAATCAAACAAGAAAAATACTTACATATCAAGTAATTACCTTAAGTAGAACAATAGATAGATACTCATACTAATGAATATATTAATTGTTTCAATTTATATTACATTAAGATATGTTAAATGAGTTATTTTGCGTCATATTATAAATGATCAATTACTACAATTGAAACGTATTGTATAAATAAATCGAAAATTTCATAATATTTAGTAAAAGAATAGAATACTTATTCATTACATTTGGATAAATAGAGATTAATAAAATAAAAACTTTTTTTTTGTATTTTATACTTACTGAACTAGGCAAAATTATAGCAATAGTTAGTGAATTTTGAAAGAATGATGCTAATATTTCGTATTTCAACAACAGTAAAGACGCTCTAGAAAATAAAAATTTGCTACTTATATCAAATTCTTTTGTGCAACAAACTCATTGTTCAATAATATGATACGGACAAAATGAAATAAATTCCGATGAATGCGAAATTTATGACATCGTAAATAATTTCATGACACATTTTTTAAGAAAAAAAATTCAAGGTTATTGGATTTATTTATGGTAAAATATTTGTAAAATACACAAAATTGCAATGATTATTTTCTTATCCAATGTATGAATATGATTATTGAATAATCGATAGAATTATGAGACCTTGTACAAAGTAAAATTCTATGGTATATTATGTAAAATAATTCTTAGTATTTTATTGCTACATGGTTAATCATGGCTGTTGATGTAACAGCATGTCTTATATAAAAAGGCCTTGCACCATATTTTGATGACGTCAATTATCAGAGAACGTGCAAAAAAGAGAAAAAAAAAGAACCAAGACAAATCTTAATGCATGTAATATGCGCAACCATATGAATCATTTCGTCTTTCTATAAAATAAAAACTAATGTCAAATCAACACGTCAAATTTAAACGCATACAATTTTTCTTTTTAAATAAAAATAAAAACACGAGTTAAAAAATGTAGTAAAAACTTTCTTTTATAGAATACATACATATATGGTTGATCAACAACAGTTAACACCTCATTATAGAGAACAATTAACAGGTTAGATTTTGTAAATTATCTTTGATCGATTTATTTTTCTTTGTTTAGATATAGTTAAAACTTTTACATCTTATGCAGAATCTTGTCAGGCAACACATAAAGAAAGAATTACAGATTTAAATAAATTAAAACCTGGTGATCATGTTAGTTTCTATAAAACAGACTTATATTATGCACATCATGGTATTGTTTGTGAAGCACGTACAGATTATCTTCGTGTTATACATTATTTTAATACATTTGAACAAGCACGTACTGAATTAATGAAAGGTTCACTTTATATAGCTGAAGTTGTTGAAACTGAATTGCCAATTAATATGGAAAGTACAAATGAAGATATTTATTTACATCATTATGATAATATACCATGTTATACAAATGAAGAAACATTAGAACGAGCTTTTTCACAACTTGGTAAACGTGGTTATTCATTATTAGGAAATAATTGTGAACATTGGGCACGATGGTGTCGAACAGGTGAACATTATTCTGAACAAGTATCTAGATTTCGTGAAACAGTCAAAAATAAATCTGCAACTTTATTTCTTATTGATCCCACAGCATTACTTGTAAAAGATATTGCTTTAGTTGGTGCACAAGCATTAGGACAATTTTTAAATGTTATTGGAACAGGAATTGTATTAACAGCTGTAGAAAGTGTTTCAACAGTTGTTGATATAAAAAATAAAAACGATCAAAGAAAAAAAGGATATCTAAGTGATATTGGTTTTAAAAAATATATTGTTAGACGAATTACATCAGCATCAACAACTGTAAGATTATATATAAAAAATAAAATTTTTTTCTTATATATTTATATAATAGGTAGTAGGTGGAATAGTTGGTACTATTGTTGGTACAATACTTATACCAGTACCTATTCTTGGTGCAACTATTGGTGGTGCTGTTGGTAGTGTTAGTGGAAAAATTCTTGGTAATATATCTGGTGTTGCCTTATCAAAAATACTTGATAGTCATGAAAAAATTAAAAAATTAGATATTACAAATATGTCTACTATTCCACAACTTATGAATAATTTATCGCCTGAATCTGAACTTGTTTCTACTTTCCTAAGAATTGCAATAGAACACGAAGAAAAACAAATATCAAGTGTTATTGAAGATGCTATAAAATCATATTCTTCAACACATCTTTCATTATTAGAAGAATTTGTACGTTATAATTCAAATACAACACCAGAAAAATGTCAAACAGTAATAAAATTAATCAATGGATTATTTATTGATTCGAATGAATTTGATTATTTTGTCTTAACACCAATACCAGATGATAATGCACCAAATGAATTTGCTTCATCAATAGATTTACTTGTACTTCGATGGTCTATAGAAGCAACAAAACCATGGGAATTTGATGGAGATCAAGTTTTAGATATTGATGATCTAAATTTAACTAATCGATGATTTTTATTTTTTTAATTAGTTAGATATTATATTTTATTTTATATACAATTAAATCTCATTTAAAGATCTGATAATGTTAATGACTATTTTATAAATTAGTTAATATTGCAGAGCTTATACTATAAATAGATAGTATGCTGTCTTGTTGATAATATTTAGGTCTAGCCAAATTGCCATTTTTAATTATAACCAGTTCGATCCTTTCTAACAATTTGTTGAAAGCAGGCTTGGCAAATGTGATGGATATGACATTATATTGATATCTTTTTCTGTCATATAATTGATAACATTGAATGAGTATGAAGTTAATAATGGTCGTCAAGCAATTTTGTGTATTTTGAACCTGATGTCTCTGTGTGTTCCCATATTGCATTAACTAAAGGTTTCGGACTATTTTCAGCACAATATTTGTGATTTACAATCTAGCTTTTATCTATACTATGTATAAAAACAGGACAATTTAGTTTAAAGAATATACCAAACAATATTTTGGTTAAAATCCGTCTTCATATACGATAGTCTTTGGCGATTCATCTTCAATAAACCAGCTAGCATCAGATGATCTATGGCTAACCTATATAAAATAAATTCATATCTTATCACTACTAATACTAGAACGCAAGTGACATGATGGAACAAAATTTCGCTAAATTTTAAAAACAAATGAAATATGATTAGTTCATGCAGTTTCCAAGGATTAGGATATGAGAAGTGGATACCTGTTTCATGTCTATTTTTCTTTCGTTCTGTGATGACATATTTCTTTTCTATGTTTGGTTATATCCAGGTATCAATAGTGTTTGAATGTTTCCCTAGTTGTTCGATATATATTTACATCATCGCTTTTGCTAGAACCAAGAAGGGGGAAACACACAGCTGTAACGAACATTCAAAGTCAAGGCATCTAAAAATGTTTTTCGAAAATGGCTTAAAAAAAATTGAACTTTAATATATTTTGCAGACAACAGTTAATTATAACTGATAAATATATCGAAAAATAGATCATGAATTTGATGAATACTATTTTTAAATTTGAACTAATTTATTATATTCAAGATGTATGTAAAATAATTAATGTAAAACTTAATTAGCAAAGATCAACTATAAACAAGTATTGTTCATCGAAATAGATTTCAACTAAATAATATAAAAAGAACACTAGAACGATAACTATTGTTTTTAAAATTGTCTGAAACTTATTGTCAATGAAACATAGAAAGAAAATTATCAAGTACACAAATTATAGAATTACTTCACAGTAATATTCAACCTTATAGTCATCCAAACATTATTAATGATTTAACACAAGAAGATATCAATTGATTGATCAAATGGAAAAATCATTCGTCCGTGTAGTTTCCAAGAGAATCAAAAAAAAAACGAACTTTCTAATCAATTATATATATATATTTAATTTCAGAGTATGAAATAGGGAAAATTTTTTATATAATAGTATATAGAAAAGAATGATTAATATATTATTAAATATGAAAAAAATGGCAAAATACAGACTAACTCTGTTTCTTTTCAGAAAAATAGAGGTTCAATCACTTTGATATATATGATATAATTTATCATATATTATTTATCAATTCTTTTTTCTCGTATAATTCATCAGTAGATATGAAAGTTAATTTGTTTAATAATCATCATATGCGTTTGAATATGTCATAGGTTCATTTTCTGTATAGGCTATTTTTTCTATATTAAATTGATTACGTTCTATCGATTAAATTAAAATTTTTTTTAATGTCATGTCTAATATAGAATAATTCATTATTTTAATGAAGAAAATTTTTACAATTCCTTTTTTGAATTCTTTCATGCTAAATCTGATCAATTTACAGACGATAAGCTAAGCAAATACCTTGATTGAAGTATATTTTATGATAAAGTAACTAAATAATAGTAGTTGATGTATTAATCTAATCATCTGAAAATAGAACAAAGAATATAAATCAGCCAATAATGAGTATAAAGTATCAAGGGAAATAAAAAATAGATAGACAATAAAAAAAAAAAATGAAAATAAGTATATATTATAAATGTAATAAAAAAGAAGGTAGGACATTTATCGAATGACTATATGTTTGGAGTGTTTCGTATTATTACAGTAGATGTAAGTTCGATATTTTAACTTAATCAAAGATTATATTGATGTGTTTTTTTTATATGAAGAAACTTTTTTAATTTAAGAAATGAATTTTTTTTCTCTTCCGTAATGTTCATTTAATAGTATTTTTTAACGGGACAAATATAAGTTGATTTATATATTTTCCAGGAAATGAATTTTTAGAGAGTAATAATATAAATTGTAACATTTTCTGATATATTCTTTAGTTTTTACTTGCAAATACATTGCATATTCTTCCAAATTCAAATAATTGAAATATCATGATGTCTTCAAAAACCATCAGTATTTTAATATTTACACTATTATTCTCAATCATTATAAATAATATGGAAGCTTATCGATTCGATAGTGATCAAACACATATGAATAATCTTGGTGAAAACAATGAATTGAATGATCCATATTTCATTCAACGACTTCAAGCATTACTCGCAGCGGCAAATGCTGCAAATAGTGGAAATGGTAACAAAGATTCTTCGCCAAATGATCATTTAATGAATACTCGATTAGCAATACATCGTCGTCCAGGACTCCTTCGTTTAAAAAAAAGTGATTAAAATAAAATATATATTGTCCGTATTTAAATAAATTTATCATCATTTAAATAAAAAGATAAACAAAATTTATATTTTCATCATAAAAAAAATTTAGACTTTTTTTGATTGCTTCATATCTTCTTATTTGAACAATTTTTACAAGTATAAAGTATCAGCATCTTCATATTGGATGGTGTCAAAATTAAAAAGATTCATGAGACATTTATTAGAATAATAAATTCTCTTTTTATTTTTATTATGATTTGACATAATCTAAAGATGTACGCTTCTTCCTGAATTAGTGCTCATGAAAGCAAAATATCGATTCTAAGTGGTTAAGTTAACTAGTTGATGCAGACAAATAAGAACAGATATACAATATTTTAAGAACAATTTATCATTAAATCGAATATGACTAAATATAAAATTACACTTTTAATCAATCCATCGTGCTTTTCACTCTCAATTAATCACTAGCATGTTGATTAATATGTGTGTTTTGAATTACGAGCGCGAACAGAATGATAGCAATTATTTTATTAATTTTGATGGATGCATCATTTTACCTTGCTGAAGTCAAGAGTGAGAGGTTTGTCGTAATTCTAGCTTTAAACGTATTACAGGCAACATTAAATTTAGACAGAATTTGTTTTTTTTAGGCACAAAATTACAAATTGATTTATTTTTTCTTTAGATATAGTTATTGTGTATGGGTCGCAGTTGACACAAGAATTCTGTTGAACTTGAGATGCTTGAAATGTGAGAAAAAAAGAGTTTTTATTATGGATACAACTCTATAAATAATTTGAAATAATTTATTTTGTTAGAGGTTCACAAAATAAAGCACTATTAAATATAATAAACAAAACCTTCCACAAACATCTGATAGTGAGAACTAATTTATAACAGATTAAAAACAATTTCTATAGTTTCTGTTCATCTTTCAACCACTTGCTCTGAACAAATCATAAGATTTAGATTAAATTAAAAACTGTTCTGAAACAGATTGAGAATAAATCTACAATCTTCAGAGAAGGTTCATGAGAAGACCATCCAATATGATAAACATGGGCATATGACAAAATTTAAAAGTACGAATTAGTTTCATAAGATGAAAAATCATGTTTGAAAACGTACAAATCCAAAATTTCAGTTCATTTCCATTAATTCTTGAAGAGTTATAAAGATAACATTGTAATGTGTTCCCATCATATTGAGTCAAAATATTGAAATTTTCATTTTGGTGATATTTCATCAATTTCCCCTCCAAGACTTATACATAATTTATATTGTAATATCTCAAGAGATAGAAACCTTTTGCTCTATCAAATGGTGTATAAAAATATTTTCTTTACACCTTCTCAGGGGCACTGAGCCTCGATTTATTGAATAGTCGACTACTCAAAAATTGAGTTCGATCTCGGTATTTTACGTAAAAGTAGATCAAGAATGACTTGTCCCATTATTTTGACTCCAAGTTCCGAAAGAGCATCAAAAACTGCATCGAATGCTATATGTTTCACAGTTTTCCTACAAACTTCTTTTTTTCTTCAAGAATTGACATGGAGCTCCTCTCAGGGTCCAGCCAAAACATACAATTTACTCTCGATTTAACTACAAAACTTATTTGAACGATGAAAACCAAGTTCTGGGGTTATAAAACCTTAGTAGAGCATATAAGGACACATGGCTGAAATACTTCGAAAAATGAAAATGACTTCCTAGTTAAATGCATGTTTTGGTTGGACCCTGAGGGGGCTCCAGGTCAATTTTAGGAGAAAAAAAGAAGTTCGTAGAAAAACTCTGAAACATATATCGACCGATGCAGTTTTTTATGTTGATTTCAGCTATGTTATTATTTTTGAACACATATAGACCTTCCAATTGAAGTTTGCGAAATACTCGCCAAAAAAATCACAAAAATCAAATAATCTATATGGTCTATAAGATTCCATCGAAAAATTAAATATCGAATCAATGAGTTATCAAAATGAAACATATAGCATTCGATGTAGTTTTTGATGCTCTCTCAAAATCTGGAGTTAAAAAAAGGGACAAGCCATTCTTGATATACTTTTACGTAAAATACCGGGATCGAACTCAATTTTTAAATAGTCGACTATTCAATAAATCGAGGCTCAACGTACCTGAGAAGGTGTGAAGAAAATATCTTTATACACAATTTGATAGAGCAAAAAGTTCTCTATCTTTTCAGCTATTATAATAATAATTACGTATAAGTCTTGGAGGGGAAATTGATGAAATATCACCAAAATGAAAATTTCAATATTTTGACTCAATATGATGGGAACACATTACAGTATTATCTTTATAACTCTTCAAGAATTAATGGAAATGAACTGAAATTTTGGATTTGTACGTTTTCAAACATGATTTTTCATCTTATGAAACTAATTCGTGCTTTCAAATTTTGCCATATGCCCATGTTTATCATATTGGATGGTCTTCTCGCGGACCCTGTCTTAAGAGGAAATCTGTGCATTTTGTATTATGGATTGGTAGAAGTTGGCAGTTTATGGAATAAGTTCAGTTTTTTAAAATAATTTCATTTATTTTAGTTTATATTTTAGTTTGCTACAAATATGGAAATCTGTGATAAATACAATTTCAGATGAAGTAGATGAATAATGGAAAAAGTGTTAGTAGCAGTCATGAAATACTTAACTTTTCATTTATACTGATATCAATAATTTGGACGAAACCGTTGATAGAAAACCTTGTTATAGAATGTCCAATTTAAGTTTTGTACAAAACCTTTAATACGTAACCGTTGTTTGAATGATCGACAAATAGTTAAGTAGGTAGACTCTACAATGTAATCTTTAGATAAGTTATTGGAAAATAGCTTGGCATGAAACCTCGTTTTTTGACGAAAGCAAAAAAAAGGTTCTTAGAGTGTGGCCAGAAAAAGAACCTTTTTAAGTTCGATAAAAGACCATTTGTTTTATAGTGTGCCTGAATAGTTATCTGGTACTACATTCAATAAAACCGAATAAATTTCAACAGATTAAAATCAAAGTCTTACATATACTTTCCTCATGATAAAATATACAATAAGAAACGTGAAATACTCTACAGAATTACACAGATTCTTTACCACCTGATGAACTACTTCTTTAACAGGCGAGATATCGTGGATTGTGGTATTTATTTGTTAGACTTACCATAGTTTAATAAAGACTATCTGCTGCTTTGAATTTTCAAAATCCTTAGTATTGTTTAGGATTTGCGTGATTTTCAAAAATTTTATTTGTGCAGAATTTCTATATCACCTGACGAAACACTTCTTTAACAAGCAAGGTATTGTGAATTGTAGTAGTTATTTGTTGGACTTAAAAACAGTATCGAGAGCTGTGTGTTAGTTTCTCTATTCAATAGAGGACATGAAATTACGTGGTTTCGTATGCAGAATCTTGATCGTAATCTTAGGACTATTAGAATAGAATCGATCTACAATTATGCACTCTCATAAAATCTGTACGCAACATTGGAGTCGCAACGATGATACGCTTTTTCACCAACCTTTTATTTTCAAAACTTACAACTTTCAAGGAGAAGAATCTACTGATTGTTGAAAACAGAAAAAAGCAATTCTGCAGGAAAGCACATGAAAAAAGCAGTAGTTGCAAAATGTTTAATCTTGACTAGATACGAAATTCAAAACGATATAATAAAAATTTTGTCTTTTTTTTCAATCAATAATAAATCCGCTGTTCTAACACTTTCAAGAGTTAATATCGAATCCTAATGGCGTTGGTCTGAAATATTGATGACATTTCGGACATTCCGCTTCCAAGAAATGTTTGATGAACTTAATGGCTGGAGAAGATTGATAACACTTAAGACATTGATAAGGCAAATTTTGAATGTTTGTCGGTAGTTTTTGTATCATATTTTGTTCCACCTGGCTGCTCTTTATCTGGTACGCTCTAATTTCGCTTGGTTTAAGATCCTCCACAAGCCAATAAACATCATAAAATTGTAGGTTTAATGTAGCTTGATTTTGAACTCGAAAAAAACCTCCATCTGCAAAGCTAGTACCCCATGAGTTCATGAATGTCAAACTGGTCGGATTGCACTTTATCAGAACCACAGCATGTCCTTCTATTTCCGCTCCGACACTCGGCATACCTAGATGGTTGCTTTCTAAAATACCTTGCGGGTAATTTCGATAAAACGCACTGAAATTGTCCCACTGCTTTGCATCTAATTCGAATGTCGCAACGACTGGATGTCGTCGATTAATGGCCTGTCTGGCACCGACTTCATCAACTTTCTTGTAACGTAAGCGGTATTTGGGAGCCCTTTTTTTAAGAACATCTTCAGTGATAGCTCCATCTTCACCATATTTATCAATCTGCTTTTGGCAAATCTTATTAAAGTCAGGTACTCCATTTTCGCGACCTTCGATTCGACGCATAGCCAGATGGAATACAGTTGCAACTGCATGAGCGTAACAGGTACCACCCATTTGTTTTTGCGGTTCAAATGTGGAAATTGCGGCATTGATGTAAGTATCTAACGAAGCACGACCGATAATATTCAGTAAAACGTCGTTACTTTCTGTTATCGATTGAATAAGATTTGAAAATTCTTTAATTACATCCGGATGATTCGCTTGGATGAAAAGACGACTCTGACCCGATTCGGAAAGATCCCAATTTTGTTCCAAGAGGATCGACATTGCTGAATGTGTATTTTCTACAGTGGAACTCAATTCAAACATTTGTCGTTGTGCATCTGTCCAGTTTCCATCTTGAGTATAATATAAACGTCTTGGTTGGGAAATATTTTTCGATGTTAATAAACAAACAAAAACAAGTACATTTTCATCACGAAGTTGTTGAACGAATTGTACAGGATTTCCATCTGTGGATTCTCCATCCGATAGTAGAAACAGAACTTTCTGTTGATGACCACTGGAACAAAATACATGAAGAGCAGATCTTAACGCTTCACACATAGGAGTATTTCCATAAATATATGGTTTAATCGAATCGACTAAGGTTGAAAGCTGTGCAGATGTAAATGATGAGGTGTTTGCCGAGTTAGATGATGATGATGATGATGCGAAAGTCGTTTGTTTTAACGGTTGTATTCCTCATCGCCGAAAAGCACATTGCCGAAAGGGGAGATTGCCGAAAATTGCGCCGAAACAAACATCGCCGACATTAAAGATTGCCGAAATGAAGATCATCGAAATAGAGATCATCGACATACAGATCACCGAAATAAGCATCGCCGAACTTTCTTTAATTATTTATATGTGCAATGCTCTTTCTAGCGACCGGTAGCTTCAGTATCTTGACCTGAATCTATACATACAAACAGAGAATATGTTGCTGGTGCAGATGACTGATGATAGTTTCGGTGTCATACATATGAACGAAAACGTATGTCGCCGATAAGTAGTTGGTCGAAAGTGATGTCGTCGAAATATAGATTGACGAAAGTGACATGACCGAAAGAATTCATGATCGAAATGCAAATCGCCGAAAATCGGCGTTCTGTATTTCGGCGATAAAAACTTCGGCGATGAGGATTCATACCGTTTTAACAAATTCGCAGTATCTTTAAAAGTTCTACTTCGAGGTTTTTCCATCGTTTTTAATATTTCTAGAGCTCGTTGACGTAAAGTAGCTTTGGCATGATCCATTGCACGATTAACTTGATCTCTGGTGGCTTTCTCTTCTACACTATGACCACTTTGGCAAAATCCTAAAGATGCTCCCAAATTCATCGTGCCAAGGGTAAAATTAGTTATCATAGCCTCTTCCTTGCATGCTGTTGGCAGTTTTTCAACAACTTCACGTAATTCACTGATATTTTGAGAATCAAAGTTGAAGAGAAATTGTGCTTCTCCTTCGGTTAAATATTCTCTAGCGTAATTATCGGCATATGGTGCTCCATTCTGTGTCAGCAATCTGATCAGGTCCTCTTGACCATTGCCACCGGTACGTATATCTAATGTTTTAACATAATCGAGCAAAGAAAGTAAATCACATGTGGCAACATCGTGTAATCCAAATGCCAGAACAAACACTTCTTGGCTATTTTGAAAGTCGATTTCACGATTAACTATATTCATAACGGTACTGAAAATAGATTGAGCACGAGTAACATTTTCATCTGTCGATTCTACATGCAATTGAAGACTTTCCTGCATAGAATCCAATACATCGACGAGTATGCCTGCCAACATTGCAAACTAAAATATACAACGAGATATCTTTATATACATAGAAGAACGTTAACAATCAAAGATTCTGTATAAGTTTATCGTATGAAATATGTGCAAACTTAACTCACAACTATGCGCTGCTGGGCCTACTTCGTGTATTGATATACAATAAGACTCGGAATGTATCCATAAATATATGGGAAATATTACTAATAGACCAAAAGAGAAGGCTGGAAGATATCAAACGAGTACGTTAGATAAGATACACCCTCAGACAAGTCTTTCCCATCTCTTTGTTTTTATACTCACCTACTTTACATCAAATTTCTTTCCAAATAGCGATATGACATGAGAGTTTTATTCCAGTATGGTATATAGATCACACTGAAGTAAAACTCTCATGTCACATGTCTATTTGGTAAGAAATTTGACGTAAGTGTGGGAGTATAGAAAACAAAGAGAGGGAAAGACTTTTGTCCGGGGGTGTATATGACAGAATGAAAAAATAAAAAAATAACAATACCGACTGACACGTATACGTATCAGTCCCTATTATTATTTTTTTATTTTTCCCCTTTTGTCATACATCTTATCGAACGTATTCTCTTGGTGTTACAGTCTTATCGACTGATGTTCAGTGGTTATATAATATCTCTTTATCTATAGAAAATCGTTATCTATACAAGTAACGCTCGTGCGGGCACTCGCTCAGCTCTTTCTCGTAGATGGACTCGTTTCAGATAATAGATTTTTAGTACAGTATTGTGTATATTAGTTTATTATTAATTAAAATTATATACTTTCGCATGTAAAATAGCAGATGTTTCTACGAAATTTTTGATAGAGGATTACATTTTCCAAATAACATTACAGATGGCAAGATCTAAGTAATTACATTAAAAAGAAAAAACAATAAGAAAAGAAAGCGGTAAAAGATATTATTGGAAATATCTGACACAACAAAAGTAAAGTGACAACTACAACGATTAACATAGATATAAATAAAGTAAATGAATATAGGTGACTAATTATTTGACGACAAACTCATATGATGATACATCTTATATACTTGATATAATACTATACTCATAGCAATGTATCTATTTATACACGTTCAAAAAGTGAAAAAAAGAACATTCTCGCTTTGTCTTTGTGTCAAGTTCATCTATACATTTTAGCTCGGCATTTTGAGCAGAAGTAGGTCGAACTTGTAGAATCTTCATGTCAAAAGGTCGAAGAATGACTATGTCTTCCGCTCTCTTCACTCTACTGAGTGGTACATAAACCGATGCCACTTGCAATGTTCCAACTGGAACTTGAAGATCGACTACGATTTTATTCATTGTGAGTCCTTGTGCCTTATAAGTCGTTATTGCGAAGGCAGGTACAATTGGCAGTTATGTTCTTGTAACTTGGATCACTTGAGGCATTTTCCTTCCACCTTGCACTCGTTCGAATAGATGTCCGAAGAGTTGCTTAATGGAAACCGTAAATCGCTTTTTGATTAATGGAATAGGAATTAGTTTAGGACGAAGACCATCGAGATTTGCTTGTAATTGTGATGTCTTGATTTCTATGAGCGCATATAATGGTTTCCATATATATTGTATTTGAGCTCTCCGAAAATACCTTGAGTACCGCTTGAGAGCCCTAGTTCACAGGCATGTTGGGTACGAATGGTAAGAGACCGGGGAGAAGCTCAGTCTTATTATCCGATAGATGGAGTTGTGCGACATACATGAACATCTGAAAACATTTTTAACATCTATGATGAAATATTGATACCTTGACTGATTTTATATAAATCATCAAGCGAAAAAAAAAACAGCCAACCCCTTTTCCACATTATTGAATTCCTTTTGCCTCTATAATGGCGTCCATGTTTTCCCTTAAACCGTTGTATTCCTTTAAAACATTACCACAGTGTATGATGTTTCCAGCAGGTCTTTTTTTATCATGTTTTCGATTAAACACACGACGACGAAAAAAGAAGATATGAATTTTGAGTTATTACCAAATGAAATTATACTTAATATATTTGAATATATTGATTCACTTGAACTTCTTCGTATATTTCATGGTGTAAATGTTCGTTTCAATCAACTTCTCTATTTTCATTTTCAAAAATATTCACTCAATTTTCGATCGATATCGAAAGAAAAGTTTGACTATCTTTGTAAAACGACTTTTCCATTAATAACAAATCAAATAGTTTCAATTAATTTATCAGATGAAGATGATACTCCTAATTTGCCAATATTATTTTTTTCATATGGTTTTCGGTTTAATCATTTTACAAAATTACAATCACTCTCATTGTATAATATTCATTTAACAAACTTAGTCAATCAAATTATATTAGACTGTCCACATTTAATTTCTTTTAAAGTTAGTAAATGTAGTTTCTCAGATGATATGATCATATCACAAACTTGTATAAATAATATTTGGAATTTAACTAAACTTAAATATTGTTATTTGGATATATCATTTTCTATTGATTTATCTACTCCATTATCAACTATAATATCAGCATCGATTGAAAACTTATCTATTGTAAATAATACACTTAGTTCAAGTAGTTTAATATCTTCCCATGTGATTCAAACCGCTTCAAAACCGTCGGTTAACCGCATTATACCGTCCGGTTAACTGAGCGCTTGACCGTTCCGCTTACCGCCGTCAAACGCGGTTAACCGCGGTTCTTTTTCTATGTATTTTTTCATTTCCAACTGAACAAATATTTTTTTATTCTTAAAAAGTTGTCCGATTTTAGTCGAAATCACGCCTCCCTATATTTGTAAGCATGCTGAAGCCGCTGGTACTAGCCACATCGCTTAATTCTGCTTCATTTTGGAGTTTGAGTATAATAAAAGATGGCGCTGTGAAAAATAGTTATTAGTTATAATCTAACCTATAGTGATCAATTTTAAGGATTTTTGTATAACATGTTCTCAGATGTAATAAACTGATTTTTTCGATAAAAACGAACATTCTGACGATATTTGCTAACGAATTAGTAGAAAAATCAATAAAAGATAGGCTTAAAATGGAAAACCGATTCTAACTGACCGTTTTTGAAGAAACCGGCGGTAACCGGCGGTTTTAATAAAAAATCGACGTCATGGGTTTGTTTCGATGCACACCTAATCTACGCAAACTTAATATAATAATTGACGATACATCGGATAATGAACAATTTCCATTTTTTATTCCTTTATTGACAAAATTAAAAATATCTTATACAGGTGAATATATTTATCTATTCGATTTTGTAAAAAATCTATCGAATTTATCAGAATTAATTATCGAAATTAATGATGTTTATATTGATGGATATCAATGGGAAGAAATTATTCGAAATAATCTATCTAAATTAAAAATATTTCATCTATTAATGTTTTGTAACATTAATTATGAGAAAAATTTCAAGAAAAAAATCGATCAATTATTTGAATCATTTCAAACAAAATTTTGGATTGATGAACATCAATGGTTTATTCGATGTGATTATCATTCTGAAAATGAAACAGTTCATCTTTATACACTTCCATATGGATTTGAACATTTTTATGATTGTCCTAGTAAATTGTCTAAATCTACATATCCATTTAATCAAAATTATCATTTGTTTACTAATATAAATATGCTTATACTTGATGACTATTTATTAAAATTTGCTTCGGATTACCCAATTCAATTTTCTAATATTAAATATCTTCATTTATCATTTCCATTTGATCAAAATCTTTGGCTGATTATACCGACATTTCATCGATTGATATCACTTAGAATAACATCAATTAGTCATCCAGATAAGAATGATCGATCGTTCTTAGACCTTCATTTACTAATTCATAGCGCTATTAATTTGTATTCATTAACAGTTGATTATTTTATTATGTCACAATTATCGTTAGAATCAATTAAGAATATATCTATTCGTCGCCTTGATTTAACTGTTAATGATGGACATTTTTATAGTTCAGAATGTATTTTATTAATTCAATCATTATTAGGTGATCAATGTGAAATTTTATTAATTAATATTGAAAATCAATCAATTGTTATTGATCTGATTAATAAAATGCCTCATCTTCGAGCATTAATTTTTCAATGTCAAGACGATCAATGGATTGAATCTTTATCAACAGAAGATGACACACTTCAATGGTTACAATCTAATTTACCATCAAATTGTTTAGTTAAAAGAGATGAAAATGAAATATCTACTATTCGTTTATGGATTCGCTAAATTATTTCTATCAACTTTTGTCGATGGAATGTTTAATATCTATTAAAACATCAGTAATCATTTGTCTGTCTGAAACATATCTTTTTTATATATTACATGTCATGAATAATCTCTCTCCTTTTTTTCTGACGATCTGTAGATTTTAAAAGTATTCAATATGATCTCAACACTTCTATTTTTTCACTCACACTTATCGTTTTCGTAAATGAATGGAAATCTTCGTATGATCCTTGCAATGTAGCTAAAAAACTGGCAAATGAATATTGTCGTGTTTCACAGGATTCACACAACAATAAAACATCGGATATCATAACTATTCGACCGTTTCTAACCAGTTGTCATCGGACGCAGAAATATTTCTGAAGGACTTTTCGATAAATTCGTCAAGTTCGGGTGTGGGTGAAAGACAACGAATTCTGAATGAAGTTCTAAATTATGCTACTCAATGGAAGCAACCAGTCAATGTTTTAAAAACTGAATGGCAATGGATTCACAGAAGAGTTTACATACCGGCTTTCTCTCTTCGGATCTGTCAACACACAATCCACAGAAAACAACACTATTTAAATATTTAGGAAACTATGTTGACGAAAGATTATCCTTCCGTCAACATTGTACCAAAGTTCTTGCAAAGATCTAAGCGAATTCCCTCTTACTCAAATATGTTACTCGATCTAAAACATCTTCCTTGTTAGCTCGCCAATTAATTTTTAATGCATTTCTTTCACCTGATTTTCAACTTATCTATGTTGTCTAGCCATTTTTATCGACAACTCTATCGACTTATTCACTGTTGGTGAAATTCTAGCAATCAAGAAGTCGCATCTCTTTCAGGCTTTACAACAGTCGAAATGAAAGCTCAACGTTTTTTACGCCGTTTCATTGATAAAGCTCAAGTTGTCTTTCCTGAACTTCTTGAAGATTATATCCTTACAACCGCAATGTCTATGTATTTGAGAATGCATCTTTACTTTCTTCTTTGTGGATATTTTAACAAATATGTACGATAATGGCTCATTGAAGATCCTAATCGTACTCGAACTTGCTATTTAAACCGACTCTTCACTTTTCTCACTAGTGAAACTGAGAATGTGACATTCGTTTGAACTTTCTTCTTTATCGATTGAAAACTGGAACTTTGCGTCTAGTTTTCTGTAATCATGCTATTGACATATGAATAAAGTATTCAATCATCATCAATAGATTTAACTGCATTCGAAACGGTCGTCGTAAGAATCTTGGAATTATTCATCTAAACTCACCCTCACCAATATATACTGAAATAGATTTCGAGTTAAGAGAAATGTTAGATACAAGTTGTCCTCGATATTAGTAAAATGAATTTAGTTTGCAAAGAAAAGTATCTTTATCATCAACTTTTTGAAAAAAAACATGCTAAAACCTCAGAAATATCTAGACCAGTTAGTGACCGCTATTTGGTTGACTTGGTTGGTGGAGTTTCTTCCAAAAATTTAAAAGTTGTTCACCACGATAACCTGTTACACAAAATCTTGTTTCATCCCCGAACAAAAATCTACGTAAAGACAGAAAAATAGTTTCATACCAATTGATTTCTGAATTAAATGGATCAACTCGTCTATTATTCTTTACTAAATGAATTGACATTGAATAAGCCAATAAACCTATATACGTATCTTCCAAAGGAGAGCAGTCATCCTATTCCCAAAAGTTACACATTCCTGCAATCGCTTGCACTTCCAAGCTCGATATCACTCGATGCAGGAATTTCTTTCAATCCATCTCTATCAAAATCATGCAATTTCTGCATTTCCTGCATTTCCTACGATTGCATATTTAGATTGATTAACTTAAAGATCAGCCTAGAGATCTACCGAATTGCACTCGGAATTCCTGCAATTCCTGCACATTCCTGCAGTTGCACGTTTACGTTGACTAACTGAGCGATAAGCCTAGGGAACTATTGAATTGCACACGGAATTCCTGCAATTCCTGCATTTCCTGCAGTCGCACATTTACGTTTACTAACTGAGCGATAAGCCTAGGGAACTATTAAATTGCACTCAGAATTCCTGCAATTCCTGCATATGTTACACATTCTTGCATTTCCTGCAATTGTATATTTAGATTGATTAACTTAAAGATCAGCCTAGGGATCTATTGAATTGCACACGGAATTCTTGCAATTCCTGCGAAATCCGGAGTTGCTCATTCTATTGATGCTTCGTTGACTTGACATGATAATACATGAGGAATGTCGGAATTGATTAAATGTTTGTCCAACGATGTAGCCGCACAAGATCATAGATTGTCGATATTAATAGAGGTTTTTGATTGGCACATGTCAAGGTTATTGACTGTTGTTTGACAGATGTTGAATATATAAGATGTAATTCATATTGATCGTGTTTTCGTTTCTCAATGAGACTTATTATAATGATTTTTTTATAATATCGAATTACCCATTCAACATTTTTCTGAACGAGTAGACAAATGAAAGCTTTCTGTGTTATATTTTATTGATTCTACTTTTTTTCATTTCAAATTTTTGGAAAATTTCGTTAAGACAGATGGTTATTTTAAATTTTCGGGCATGTTTGAGCGCTTTGCTAACCAGACGACCTTTTCTTTCCTTTTCTTCTTAAATATATACCGTCAGGAAGGAAAAAGGGCACGTGTCATATTCATAGAAGGGCGACATTAGGCGATAATTTCATCTACGTATATAAAGGATTGCTAACCAGTTAATCTATCGTTTCAAAATAACCCTAACATGTTTTTGAAAAAAACACGTAGTATGGCATCGTTTGAATCGACTGCTTCTGAACATGTTTAACGTGCAACAAATCGTGTGTATAATGAAGCTACATTGAATCCAACACTCATTGTATCACCATATATCAATGCTTGGTTTGAAGAACATTCACGAGTCTACATGTATGATCCAGTTGGAATGGTACAATATACTTTATCTTTGGCTTCATTTCTTGGTGAAGATAATTATATATATCGTAACAATCGATCAATGACACCAACAACACTTTTTTTATCATTATGTACTCGTCCAGGTATGAATGAGATAATTTATTGAAGGTGTTTTGAAAAATCTATTTTTGTTTAGCTTATGGAAAATCGGATTTATTTCATGCTACCGAAGATTCAATTATCAATCTTTTATGTGTTCGTCAAGGTCTTGGACCCTATGCTCGTTTCAACAAACGAAAACGAAGAACAAATATGCAAATGCCCGATCTTAATGCGTTTGCTGATGAGGTAAAACGTCTCTGAAATTTAGAATAATATTGTAAAGATTTATCGAGTGAATGAATATCATTAGATATAAGAAGTTTTTTTTATATATGTATAGATATGCATTTCATGTATAAGATAAAAATATAGTTACTTTTCATTTCGAGAAATCACCATTAATCTTTTTTGATAGCATATAGATCTTCTTATTGAGCATAGAAATAGCGTCTTTAATAATGTAAATTCACATGAATACAATAACAAAATGAATTAAGACTCGTGTTGTTAAAGTATACTTATAAAATTGAGTTTGAATGTCATAACAATAATATTGAACTGTATGATAAAATAATACTAAATACAAAATTCTTCTTTTTATTTAGCTTACTCGACTTGGTTTATTAACAGCACTTGAAAAAGCACCACGATTATTATTGTTTGATGAACTTGATCAATTGTTCATTCGTAATGGACTTATTCCAGCAGCAAATACTACTTAAGATGAAAATAATAATAATAATTTTTATGATATAGCATTATAATTATATTCAGATAATTGTTTATTTACAAAGCATACAAGTACAAATGAAATTACGTTCCAATCAAACCGTGTGTGCATTATGGGTAATCATACTCAAGAGCCTTGTAATCGAATGGTATCACGAAAATTAAATGGCGAAAGTCCAAATGCATTTTTTGAACGACATTTAATGTTGTGTGCACGTACACCAGTTACACAAGAAAAACTTATTCCAGATATTTTTAATTATAAAAAGTTTGCATCTCTCGATCAATTATCCATGACTCTATCGTTTCTGGTTTCAAGCGATTTCTTTTTCAATGATGAAGGTCGTTCAATGTCAATTGGTTTTGGCAATAGCTTGACACGAGAAAGTAAGTATTCTTTATCTATTAGGGATAGAATTTATCAGTGAGTCGTTTTCCATAATACTGAGGAATCTTAAAGAATATTGACAAATAGATAGGTAAATCAGATAGATTTGATTTCTTTCTATCAGTTCATTTTTCTCAAGTCAGTGATTGTTCTTTTTCTTCCTATACTTTTAGTGCGAAAAATAGAAGCTATTGATTCTTGACTTTGTGCTCGTCTTGGAAAAAGTCGAGAACATGCATTACGTGTTGCAGCATGTCTTCAATTGTTAGAATTAGCATTTGATTTTTTGGAAAAATATCGATTGACGTATAATGGTTTCAACAATGGTGTAGCTAATGATGAATTTTATCAACGAATGTTATATATTGTTAGTGAATATCTTGAACGTGAACCAATGCTTAAACATGAAGATCAATTAAAATTAGATCCAGTTTCTGTTGAAGTTCATAATGATGTCGTGCGTGGTGCTATCAACTATGTACAAATTATCGTTTTTCAATACCACTTCTTGTTCATTGATTTGGATGGAACTATGTATGTATTTTTATTCTTTTTTTCAATCCCTTACTCTCAAGAAAGCTATAGAATGAGCGTATTGACACTTTCATACTAACACTAGCATTCTTGCATATTGAAAAATATATTGAGCATAAATACTTATAAGTTTTTATTTGTATTTTTTAATAGAAATTCAAATAATAATGATAATACAACACGAAAGCAACAAGTTGCTAGTATTCCTAATACTAAAGGTACTAATTTATGTTCCATTGTTCAAATTAATAATCAATCAAATATTAATACACATTCAGATAATGATGATGATAATCAATGTATTTACTCGTCAATACCGAATAATATCCATCAGCAAAATCATTCCATTTTTAGCAAAAAAGATATGATATTTGCCAAACATTTTCTTACTTATGATAGCTGGATTTTAACCAATAAATCTATTACTTCAAGTATGAAACACAATTCTAACTTAAAAAATGAAGTTCTTCAATATTTAATTACTCATAAATATCTATGTGAAATTAAAGGTGGTCTAAAAAATCGAACTACACGTGGAAATGCAGTTGATATATGGGTAAAGTGTACACCATCTTCCATTGATGATTTTGAGATTATTCGTAAATGGAATGCTGAATTATCAACATTTGGAATTACATGGAAGAAATATGCAAAAACACTTTCAAATATTAATGTGGCAAATGGTTTATATATGACTGATGCATTAACTCAATTTATCCGTGAAAATTATTCGACATTAAGCATGTTTATTAGTGTAAGTTATTTGAATCAAAAATAAATTGAAAACATTCATATTATTTTAGGATGATACGTTCTTTAAAATTAAACCACTTGATGTAAATAATTCTGAATTCGAAGGTGGAACATCTGGATTAAATCATAATATGGATGTACAAGAAGAATGCATAGAAAATATTCATATGAATGATCAAGATAACGAAGATGAAGAGGAAAATTTTTCAGATGACGAAGGTAATGTGATTAGTTTTATTTTTCAACTTTTATTTAACCGTTTATATTGAGTTAGAATCAGAAGTAGTTTAGTGCGAATCGTAAAATTGTTGTTGTTTTGTTCTATTTATATAGTGTTTAGACTTACTTTTATTTTATCTATTTATAGATACGATCGATTCTCATCATCATCATTAACAACAACAATTAGCAGTACCATCTTCGACTGGAAATAATTTATCTATCAACAATAATCTTACACAACATACAACTAATTCATGTGTTACAACACAATTGAAAACACCTGCATCAAAACAATCCATTATCAATAGTAAAAAACACATGAACCGATGGTTATGAACATGCCTCCTGAAACAAATACATTCGTACCTGGATCTCGATTTCCAATCAACAATACTTCATCTTTTATTAACAAACAAATACAACATCCTATTCGAACTACAAATACAAACAAAATTACCACATCTACTTCAAATAATTTTCATTATACAAACAGTAGTATTGAACCAGTTCCTACTGCGTTTGATCTTATGTCAACAAGATTAATTCAAAGTGAACGAAATCGAAAAATAGTTGGTAAGAACAATCCAACAAATAAAAATAAATGAAATTTAAAACTTCATGATATAAAAAGGACTTATTCTTGTATATGTACAATATACTTAGCATTTATCAAAGTATAGTAATTGATTTTCTTTAAGTAGTTTTATTTGTTATAACTGTTCTTATTTTATGTAAACATTTTGATTATTTGTATTTCTTTTTGTGTGTTTAACGTTCATTATGCTATTATGTTTTGTTTTTGTAAATGCATAGAAAAACGTTATGATCAATAAATATTACATAACTCACTTTATAATTCATTCTCTACTTTCTTTTGTTATTTCTATGAGTGAAATAATAATGCATATGAAGGAAATCAATTTAATAAGTGAAATAAATGTTTTGTTTGAATATATTTATATGAGAAATTCCTTCACAAATATTGGTAGAAAAAGATCTATTACGATTTATTTTTTTTCAAATTATAAACAAGCAATAAGAAAAATCTCTGTAATCTTAGTGTAATATTTGAAAATTTGTTAAATATAATTCTTTACTAAGTTCTTATTTTTATACATATAAGTTCTTTTTTTTCGATTTCAAACGTTTTATCAAACAAGTAACGCTCGTCCGAAGACTCGCTCAGCTCTTTCTCGTAGAAATCATGTTTTTAAACTACCGTCATGCTATTCATTTATAGAAGTCAAAAAACCGAAGTCAGATTCAAGTTCCTTCACCGCAACTGTCCTTCACCAAACTTCATTAAATCAAATGCTTTTTATTTTAAAATTTGTCATTTCTTTCAAAAAGTTGAGGTTCAAAAAATTTTAATGCAACTGACTTCGAATTCGAATTTCTCGTCCTCTATTATCGTTCAGTCAACCCTTATCAAAAAGTTTCTTTTTGCGAAAAAAGTGGTCCTTTGCGTAAAAAAATTGATCCGAAAAAAATTTTAAAAAACTAACGTCAGATTCGACTTCCTCGACCCCGATTACCCTTTGGTTCAGTTTTATAAAAAATATTAAGAAAATGTTTTTTTGACTTGGTGCGGACATACAAGCAAGCAATCAAGCAAGCAGACAATTTATGTTTGCAAGACTCTTCTCTACGAGAAAGAGAGTAATAATCAGCAATGGTGTTCATCACACACCACGATGAAATCATCATTTCGTGAAAAAACACCTATTTTCGATGAAAAATACCAAACCTCATCAATTCCTAACATCAGTTGATCAATGCTGATACCATAACAATCAGCAATGCTGTTCATCACCCACCACAATGAAATCATCATTTCGTGAAAAAACACCTATTTTCGATGAAAAATACCAAACCTTGCCAATTCCTAACATCAATTGATCAATGCTGATACAACATGATCACCGAATAGACTTCAGATTCGGATTCCTCGACCCCGATTACCCTTTGGTTAAGTTTTATAGAAAATACTAATACAATGTTTTTTTGACCTTGTGCGGACATACAATCAATCAATCAATCAAGCAAGCAAGCAAGCAAACAATTTATGTTTGCAAGACTCTTCTGTACGAGAAAGAGAATATCAAGTATTACATAACTACAAAGTGTGAGGCATATAGCTTTTTCTAGAACGTGAGAAACTTGTAGAACACTATTATCTACTATTTTATAAAATTGTTAATAGTCTAAATCTGATCTCGATAACTGAAGACAAATTATTATTTCAAAGATTACCTCAATTAACATATGTAAAACAACAGATTTCTATTAATAAATTTTTTTTCTCTTTGTATATGCCACTGACAATGATATATATACATATAGGATAGGAAGTTCAATATTAGTTCGGTACAGTTGAATCAACATAAAAGAAAATAAATATCACATAATAAACAAAAGATGAGCATCAAATGCGTTCTTGTCAATCGTATTAAAACGATGAATTGTGCAGAAAAACTGAGTGTCTTTTGACCGATAATTTCGAATTAATCAAGGTAGTAGTCAAATACAAGAAAAATCATAAGTTATTTGTTTTCTTTTCTTTTTTTCATTTATCTTTAAAGGATGAATTAGTTTTAAAAAATGCAAGATCTTAAACTTTATAGTTACGTAGTACTAGCCGTATATACAATAATTTATTTTTATTTAATGCGAGAATAATCATTTTCAAAATTGCCATAGAACTTCTTGAACATTCTCTACGTAATATTTTAATATAATATAATAAACTTACAAGTAATTGGAAATATGTTTCTATTATCTATTTCAATATTTTGACTTTGTGATACAGATATATTTTCAATTATCTTTGCATTTTTCTTTTCGAGAGCCCGTTTTATAGCTTCGTTTGCTATTTCTCTAGCCTCTTCCGCCGCTTTTGCCGCACGCATTGCTATCATAGCCGTTTGCTTTGCTCTCTCTACTGTTACAGACACTTCCTCATCATTCATTATTTCTTCTGATTGCTCTTCAGGAATTATATTTGTAATACATGAAGATAATGGTGACATGCATGTTGTCGTTGATGACGAATGAGAATCTGCTGATATAACGTTTGATTGAACTTCCATTACTTCATTATCGTCTTTGGCAACGTTACTATATTTATTGTATTCATCAATAAAATCTTTTAAATACTCCATTGAATCATATTTATCTAAATTATCTTTATCAAATATTTCTGACTGTGGTCGCTGGTAAAATGATTCATTCTTATCTAAATTTCAAGTAAGTAATATATATCAAATTAGAAAAACGTCATTATTTGAATTTTTTGTTTTACTCTTACTCATAATAACAAAATATGCGTTTGCCTGCCAATATGCAAAATGTTTTTTCTCCTTTTCGGTTTCTTGACGAAATAAACTGCCTATGTCTTCTGAGTTAAGTAAGACAATTGCTGGCATATTACCAACAATTTCTTTTGCTTTTTGATTTACTTCTTGTGCCTACAATATATATAAAAAAATGTTGACAAGAGAATCTTTATCAAATGGTTTTGTAAGAAGAACACTTACAAAAAATGAATTATTAGCAGTTAAAAGTCCTTTTATATAAGGAAACTTTAATTTCTTAAAATCATCCCAAGGTACGTCATCTATTACTATATATCGAGCAGTATTGTCCCAACTATCTAATGACCATCCTGTTTTATAATAGTTGCAGCGACCTGGTAGTGATAAAGCAAATGTTGTTTCGCCTAAATTTTCATTAAAAAAAACAAAACATAAGTATAGACGAAAAACTCAGTTGTTTTCAGGCTCGATTATTCTGTACCTGTAAGACTATCACCGATTAATATTAAACATTTAGATCGTCCTTTTTTCATAAATTTAGTAACAAGCCAAAAGTTAATTTGCGCACCTATTCCAAAAAGAAAATAATAGCAGAAATTAAAAAGAAAAGAAGAAATAAGAGATATTGGTGTTTCAGTGATCTTTATATTATTGATGCTAATACATACGTAGCGATTTCGTACAGTTTGGAGTAATATCCTGCCAGCGTAGCGGATATTCGTCTCTTTTTCTACGTTCTTCTAGAAGAACCGCCATATTAGCTACATCCTGACAACGACGTCTATGTCTAAAAACCATAAGAGTAATATTTACAATGCCATGATAAATTAAGAATCAATACTCATCTATTAGATACTTACAGGAAACAATTATTATAATAGCTTTTGTCTGCCTTATTTCTGACTATGTCCATGCCCTCTAAAGGGTTACGTTCGCAGGTAGCAACAAGCTGGCTGTTGTAAACTGGATGTTCTTCTTCATCTATATCAGAATTTATATAGAAGCAATTACAGTTTTATTAGTATTTTTATTCATACTTTTAGCAGCTTTACGAATTTTTTTGCTTTTAAGCGCCACATTTGCTGCTGGATTCCGTAGTTCCATGGCTATTTCCCATGTATCTACTTTTGTATGACAACTAGGACTATGAAAAGTACCATATTCCAGAAAATCTAAATCTAATTATGTCATGAGATAAATATATTATATTTGCAATATTTAATAAGATGTATAACAATTTTCTGTGAAGAGTTAGATTCACTTACGCCTTTTGATATATTCATTCCATGCGTATTCATCAATAGATAGTTGATAAAGCCATGAGATTGCTAATGAAAAAGAAAAATTCGAAATAATTTAATGTATCAAAATGAACTTATTTTTTACGCTATTACTCTCAATTAAAACTTACAAGTATCTTCATCCAGAAAAGGTTTCCATGTTTTTAAAGTTGTTTTTAGAAACAGTTGAATATTGAGACGACGTTGATTACAATCGACGTCATGTTCTGAACCAACACAAATATAAATTACCTCCTCTCCGAACTTCTTAAGAATGATGTCACGAATGACAGAAGCTGTAGAAAGAAATTCATATAGAAATATGATTAAGGTAAAATACTATGACAATGATATGTTTCTTGATTAGAAACTAATTATCTTACTTGGTTTCTCGCTTAAAGCTGCAAACGATAAAAGTTTTCCTTCAACTCTAAAATTCTTGTCTCCTTTTCTTTTCCGTGAAGCATGGTTTTTCTTTCCTACAGTCGTTGTTATACCCTTATTAACGTAATGAAAATTGAATTCTTCACGTAGTTTTTGTAAATCTATGATGATATAAATAAAGATTAACATAGTCAGAGAATAAATAAATGATTTTTTAGCATAATATTTCGTTACCCCAATGTCCAAATAAAGCATGTGGTTGATCGTGGTCTTTAACTGGACCTGTTTGAACGGTAGGTGGATAAACTTGTACTGATACAAGGTTCATAGACATGTTGCTGAATATTTTAATAAATAAGAAATTTTAAATATTGTTTAATTAGAAATTTCAACTATAGAAAAACAAAAATGTTTATATGTTTTATTATCTCTTTTTAATATTTACTTTTAAGTCAAGTTTAAATTAGATAATTGTAATTCGATTATTGCTATTAAAAGAAATGTGTAAATGTAAGTGTGCGTGTGCGTGAGTGTTTGAGTAGAAAGAAGCTTATATCTAAAAAAGATAAGACAAATAACGATATATTTATTGGTACCAGCTATATATCAGTGTATTATGTAGATTATTCTAAAATTTTTTAGATTTTTGATCAAATTAATAGGTATATATAAGTTTAGTATCGCTAGTTATAGACATAAGTCTAATAAGTTTATTTTCAATTGATTCAAGAATTTTTAAGAGACTGAAATAAAAGATTCGCTCTGCCATATATTCGCAGTGGATCAGCTGACGATACTAGATCACTTGTCCAAATAAGAAACATCCTTTATTTTCAGAGCAGAAAAAAAAACACTTTTTCAATATTAGTCTAAATTACAAGCTATTTACATGATACAATAGAACAATTTTAGATGAATTCACGCGCTCTACAACATCCTTTACCAAAGCCAACATAACACGACAAGTAACGCTCGTCTGAAGACTCACTCAGCTCTTTCTCGTAGAAATCGTGTTTCTAAATCTACCATCAAGCTATTCATTTATCAAATTAAAAAAAACCAAAGTCAGATTCAAGTTCCTCGACTTCAACTATCTTTGACCAAACTTCATAAAAACAAATAGTTTTTGTTAAAAATTTGTCGTTTGTTTAAAAAATTGAGCTTCAAAAAATTTTTAGAAAACAGGCTTCATATTTGAATTCCTCGTCCTCGATTACCCTTCGAAGAACTCTGATAAATTTTTTTTGTAAAGAAGAGGTCCTTTCTGTAAGAAAATGATCCTCAAAAAAAATTTCAAGAAACTAACATCAGATTCGAGTTCATCGACCTCAATTACCTTTTCGTTAAGTTTTATAGAATAATATTAATAAAATGTTTTTTTGACCTTGTGCGGACATACAAGCA
>JAJEKB010021213.1:1665-14449 GCA_022393335.1 Macrotrachela quadricornifera
TTTTTTTTCCATAGCTATTTATGTACTGCTCGTTAAATATGAGCGCACACCTTAAAGTATGCACCATACTGACTGGAAAAACTTGCTCATTTTTTGAAGTCTTCATTGGCTATTAGCTTTTAGGAATATACATGCCTCTTATTTGTCAGATCATTATCGTTCTTCTCAGTTTTTATTGCATTGCTAATGTAAGAAAATGTTTCCATGGTGAATAAATTCATCTGATACAGTGGGGTCTTCATGTTCGAATCTTGAATTAAAAAAGACTTCGTTGTATTCATGCATTTTCATGCACAATTGATGCAAATGTTTCGTTTTTTGGATATTATAACATTTTCTTTCATACTCATCCCAAAGAACAATGGAAAAATGATCATTAAAATGGATACCGATTCATTATTGAATCATTTTGGGCATTTTATAATGACTTAGTCGATTTTTCCGAAGTTTCAAGTTAGTTTGAATATGTTTAGAAATTTTAAAAAGCTTGACAGCGCAGCTTTTTTAGGGCTAAAATGTGAAATTCACATATTCATACAAGCTAAAACCTGTATCACTGTAAATTTTTTATAATGTTAATACTCTACATTGATAGATATATTTGCAGCAAAGCTTTAGGATGAAAGAGAACGACGATAAACCACAGAAATTATTTATTATGTTGCGTCTGCTGCAATGTGGAGGTGTTTGCGATGGAGGTATCTGCAATGGGAATCTGTCTGTAAAGGGACCTAAAGGACGGGAAATGTCTGAAAGAGGAGGGCGGAAAAACTTCGATTTAAAACTTACACTCATTATTTTTCTTTGAAAAAATATGTGCGTTTCCTTAAAGCTGTGTCGCGACATTCCTAAGAAATTAGAATGTGTAGTACGATATAGTTGCTAGTGCTGGTCGTAGACAAATACAACTTGACTGTAGATTTATGGGTCACGCGTTTCCTTGCATAAACGATCATCCTTAATATAAAACAACGTCTTAATAAAAGTTCATGGGTTCTGTTAGGATACCATACACTAATCGATTAATTATAAAAAGAAAATTTTTTTAATATATTAATTAATAATTATTTAAACTTTGGCACTTTTCTACTGCTCTTTTAGAAAATACGTTGCATTATACAATACATGACATATTTTTATACAAAAACAACAGTTTTTCAGTGAAAAATATCCGAAAAACATTCATATAAGTTTTAATTTTAATCAACTATAATTAATTAATTTTATGGAGAGGAACGCTATCGAGTCTTTTTATCACGTCTATAATGGTTCGTTGCTAGGATGTCTGTCATTGTTTGTGAAGAGAAGAATCAAATTTCTATCGTAAATACTTTTATATCTTCTTTTAGATCGTATCTCACGAACACATATTATCTACTGATTTACTTGTCAATCACTCAAATTTTATCTAACATTCAAGAACATTATTTGAAATTCACATCAAAAGTAAGATAACAAATTTATTGCTCAGTATTTTCTTGTAAACATGCAGTTGATTTTTATGCTCAGTATCGTCTAAAAAATTCTCAGTGAATAGATCCAATTATCAGTATTAGATTTAGTGTTCTATAACTATTCATATCTAATTAGGAAACTTGTAATTTGTGAATCCAGGATAGAGAATGAAGTACGAAGTTTGATTACAGTTATGGATTTCAATGCAGGATGTAAATGCTACTGTCACAAAAATCGAGTTTAGTGATCCCAAAAAGTGGAAACTGAGAATGAAGCCGGAACGGAAACTGTGGAAAAAGTGTTTTGGACTCTTTAAGGGAACTAGAACGGTTAGATCCTTAGGTCTACTGGCAGTGTTCCTAATATGAACAGATTTTTTTAGAGCTCTTTGTTATTCACTTTTTATTATGTTATTTGTGTTAGGGGTCTAACTCTAGATCGTCGATTTATTAATAAGATAAGAATACCTTCGTATCTCACTTCTGTTTATTCCAGAAAAGCCACGGGGTAGACAAAGAATAACAGATTCCAGGTCTTTAGGAAGTATCCATTGAATGATGGATAGAGAGAGAGAACTTGTCAAGGAAAATGACATACATATGTTATGTGCAGGACAGGAAAAATCCAACTCTATGCGATGTATAGAAAAGGAAAATTCAAACATATCTGATATATAGAACGAAGAGAAAATGATAATAATCCATGTGAAGATACAAATATGAACTACCACCTAACAAAAAATTATAGGAATTATAGAATATGACACTCTTTATGAGTTTCCAACGAATTATATGACTCTTCCAAAGAAAATAGTTGTAGGCAATTAGATGTCTTTACACAGATATTTATTCATTACAGATTTGTTCTGATTTTTTTGGAAATTAAATAGATTTTCTTTAAGCTAATAGTAGATATCGAATTAGATATAGAGATATTGAACATGTAAGCAAGGAATAGGGGTGAGAACACTGACATCTTCAGTATCTTGTATATTTTTATATCTATCGTAACTCGATTTTAACGTATTTCCAAAACAACAATATAACTCATCTAATCAACACTTGTATTTATCGCAAAATAGCAGGTGTTTTGACAATAAAAGCAACATTTCCATTGAGGTTACTGTTCAATGATTTCTGAGGAGCGATCGGGACACATGGACTAGCTTAACTTTTTTACATTGCAATGAAAATCTTCTAAATGCTGTTTAAAATGGTATAAAACCACTTCTCGAGAGGAGCGTGTTCAGAAACTTTTCCATTAGTCATAGTTTTCTTACTTCGTGATAAATATGATTTTGTAGATGTTTAAAAGGAGAATCATCAAATGCGTGAGATTAAAATTTTAGTCATTTCAATTTTTAAATTCAAATATTCATGAAAAAAATGAAGATAGATAATAATCTCATGGAATTAAATAATTAATTGATGGTTTATATGAAAGATTGAAGTCTTATTAAAGAACTATCAGATTCGTAATTTCCATACTATCTTATCTTATCTAATATTTCTAAAATTGAATTCATTGCACTGAAATCGATTATTAGAATATGGTTCAAAAATTAGTTATTTTGTTGATAATTTCTATTAGTCAATACTCTATCAAAACTCTTTGAAACTGATACCAAAACGCTATTTTCAGCGTATCCTTTCAGCTAATGTATGATTCAATAGGATTAGTTAAGAAAAATATCAGTGAATCAATTTGCTTTCTTATGCATCTTCGTCATTTCGAAAAAGAAGATAATGGCTTTGAAATATTTTTAAATGAGACTGTTGAAGCCCCGTCGCTTATTGAAAAGCTATATATATTTTTTGAAAGAACAAATTTCAATGTATCCTACTACGATAACAACATAATTTGATGTTTTTTCGAATAATTGATATTTCTGAGAAGATCTTTAAATAGTCGAAAGTAAAATTTCGTCGAACCATTAACAAGCGGTTGTGAGCTGTTTATTACGCTTCACTTTAGAAAATCTCAACAGAAACTGAAACGATTGGTCTTTTTATACAGTCTTTTTGTAACGGGCGTCCCAAGAGAAATGTTCATCTACGCATTTCTTCAATCTCTCATTCAAATCATAACGTAGATACCTCAATTTCTTTTCAAAAGATAGCCTGAGAAATTCTCTACAAAATTTTATGAAAAGACCTGCTTACGTGATCAGCTATAGAATTATATCCAGGCAAGACGGCAATATTTTAAAATGGCATAATTTCAAATGCACATTTTTAGAAAACCAGATAGAAAGCCCAATCTCAATGTTAGTTTTTGAGTGACACTCTTTCTAATGAAGGTTAAAAGAAGATATTCATATAGGATTGTGAGGCAGCAGAGCCACTAGGCTTGAATAGGTTTTGATATAGGCTTGGCTAAGCTCGTTTCAATGTAAAAGTTCCCTAATCTTAGTTAATTTTCATGTTTTTTTGACAGATGACGCGTTATTACAAGGTTAGTCATGTTTTATCTATCACACACTCGTGTCCAGTGACATACTGATTGATTTTTCGTTTATCCCTGCATCTACGTAGAATTCCTTATTTTCAATATGAGATAATTTAATTGTTGTCCTAGAATTCTATTCAAAATAACTTTCAAGCTTCAAATAATTAAAGAACAGTGCTCAAAGTCGTTGTCAGTCATAAGCGGTAGAACTGTTAAACTTGAGTAGGCTAAAGTTCATCAAGATTCAGGTTTCATAGCCTAGATGAGGTTCAAACATTTGCTTCTTACTCTATCAGATTAACAAACTTGCTTCCTGCGTGAAAATTTTGACTTTTGTCACCGGCAACTGCCAATATAATTAGGGAAAAAATAGAATCTCATAGGACTAAATGTTGCAACGCACGTTTTCAATGAGTTCACGTTATGCTCTTTCGTTACAAATGAAGAATAACCTTAGAGGATACTTATAGTCATATCTGTTAGATGGTACCCAAAACTTTCGTCTTCTCAAAAATTAGTCTCAGATGCCAATCAAACATTTTCAACACGATGTACAAAATCCATAATGAGATTCTTTTTCTGTAAGCACTGCTGCATTGCCATAACTCTATTTTCCAGTAATACAAGCCAAAACTCTTTTCAAGGTGCAACTCATCAGATAAGGTCAGAATCTAACTAATTCTAGTTTCGAGCTGGGATCTGAAATTTTTCTGTTGCCAGAATCAGATGTAAATCCAGGCACAAGTCCTACAATTTAGACGTGATAGACTCTAGCTGCATATAGGAGCTATTTATAACTTGGTTATTATGAGATTATCGCCAAAATTGTTTGAAAAATATGTGAGATGTGTTGGTCAACGGAAATTAATCGAAAAAAATCTAGAGTATTTCACATAATTGTCAGATTTTAAGTATGAAGACTATCTCCCCAGATTCAAATCCAACAATGTTGCATCCAATGGATTGTGTTTCAAGGTCACTATTCTATCAAAACAAGATGAAAGTTTAATGGCTTCTTAAAAAAAAATTTCTATTATAGGTTGCAAACTCATCTCTGAGCTACACTAATGTTATGCATTAATAAACTTGAGTTCGAAATAAACAGTATTAATTCTGTTTCATTTGAATAGCATAGCATAAAAAAGTATTTCTGTATTTTTATACTGCTGGTAAGAGTCCCACAAAAAATATCGAGCCTATTCTGGATTTAAAACGTTCCGCCGCTCATGAATCTGATAGAGGAAACGTTTTTCTTCCACTCAGTAATAAATTTATCCATGGAGTAATCTTCCATTTATGATGACAAAATTAAAATTGCGATGAAACTTAATCGAGGATTCTCACAGTGTGAATAGAATGGAACAAAGCAGGGATTTTCTTCAAGTATATTTAGTGTATATCAAAAAATCGGTACTCGCTGAACCGATAGAGCTATTCATGGGCTATAAGACGGTCGATTTAGTCTCTTTATATGAATTTGAAAGTGCGGCACAAAATCATTAATATGAAAACGAATGTATCCAAAGCATGTCATTTTGGAGCATTGCGACGTTGACCGGATATAATTTCATAGTTAATCGTTCAAACAGCTCTTTTCATAAAGTTTTATAGAGAATTTCACTGACTATGTTCGTTACATGCGTATTTAGTTGATAATGGTTTTGAAAACTGAAGTTAACGAAAAGCAATAGATGATGCATAGATCGAATTTAGTCAGGGATCAAATGAGTCGCACCAATGAGCTTTATCTTGAACTAGAACGGACAAAAACAAGATCAAAAATAAATTCTTATCTGAATTATAATTATAATTCAAAACATACCTATTCTGTTAGAATAACTAAGGAAATCAAAATGGTGTAAATAAAATGAAAACTTTTGTCAAACTACGTTAGGAGAGCAAAGCATGAGTTTTATTGATGTTTATTATTGTATTTGAAATAATGATTTTATTGTAGTGATTGAGACTTAGCAGTTTTTGATGAACTCCGCAACTAATAAGAGATTCTGACCTTAAATATTCATCTGTGTAAAATAGGTTTTGCCTGTGTAACGAATTTTTTTTTTGGAACCAAATGTAGAGTATATAAGACACTTTAGGCATTGAATAAATATACGTCTTTAAGAAATAATAAATGCCAACCTTTTGTAGTAATCGTGAGTTCATCTAGCACTGAAATTGTATAGTGTTAGGAAGTGGTACCGACACCTATTCAGATGTAGCTCTCCTGGATCTCTTGTCTATAGAGATGTTTTCCTTTCGTTCTTTCTTCTCCTTTTCTGTATATCACATATATGGATTTTTCCTTTCCTGTCTATCACATATATGTGGTCTTTTCCTTTCGTTCTATATATGTCATCTTCTCATATGTATTATATTCGATGAGTTCTTTCCATCATCATCTGATGGACAGTTCCTAGAGATGTGTGATCTTCTTGCCTATATATAGCATGCGACTTTTCATGAATAAATCAGAGCGATATACGTCTACATTCATCTCATCTCGACGATCTAGAGTTAGACACCTAACAATAGTGAATGATTTGCCAGAACCGTACGTCTAGTAGAGATTGACTATTAACACTTTATTGCTATAGAAAATGTAGTATTTTCGGAATTAAATTGCTATACTTAAACGTAGAAAAGTCAAAAATTCATTCAACTATTTTCTCGTCCTCACAACTCATTAAAGTTACTGTCGATTTTATTAGCAAAAGGTTTGAAGTTCCTTATAGGTGGTCGCACTGTAGTCTGTAGGTACTTTGAATAATAAAACTGCATTCATCCAGAACTTCCACGTCCTTTCTACAGATATTCGACATTTTAGTCGATCATATATCACACCCTTTCGCAAACCTTATCTATATCTTAAATTATACTTTAATGTGTTGATATTCTGAAAGCTTGTCAAAGAATTATATAATGTTTCCTACAATCAGTAACGTTCCTTCTAATCTAATTGATGCATCTTCGTCTAAAATAAATTTTTCGTTTTGCTGCTATACTTGTGCATGAAATCTGAAAAATCTCACCTTTTTCTTCTACTCAGATTAGGCATTTACTCGTAGTTATAGAAAACGCCTTATCTGAATTATTAACGATAAATGAAGCAACATTTTATTTTCTACCTCAATAATAGAAAATTTTTATATAAGCTGTGAATCATATTTCAAATAAAAATTCATGTTTCACCTCTTTGATAGTTCTGACAGTGTTTACTTAAATTGTAATTATGATTTAGACAATAAATAATCTTTGTTTTTTAAGAATCAATTTGAAACTTGATATTAACAAATGGCTTCAAAATATTCTGATAATAATGACTCACAACATAATCAACGATTTTCGGATCTTACTGAAGAACCTCTTCAGATGTTAATGCCTATTCAAGGTTATGAAAAAGAACCTCTTGTTACAATCGAAGAAGCTGTTGAACCAATAGTTTCAGTTGTACCTGATGTTAAACGAATGGTGTATGTTGCTAGAGAGAAATGTAAAAAGCCTCCAGCTGATAATCTTTCGATAGATGAATCAGCTTCAATAATGCTTTATTCAATGGAATGGGTTCCACAAAAAGAATGTCTTTATTATGTATTAAATGCAACTCTTCGTTCTGAAGATCGAAAAAAATTAATTCCATGGTTTTTATTCCTAAAACTAATTTTAACAGCATTTGCACGTCTACCATCACGAAATCGTTTTGTTTATCGTGGGATTAAACGTGATATGACAAAAGATTACCCTAAAGGAAAAAAAATTATTTGGTGGGGATTTAGTTCATGTACATTAACAATGGATGTTTTGAAAAATGAACAATTTTTGGGTACAACAGGAACAAGAACTTTTCTTACTATCGAATGCGAGAGTGGAAAGGATATTCGGAATCATTCGGTTTATCAAAATGAAGATGAAATTCTTCTTCCACCTGGACGACAATTTCAAGTTGTTTCTTGTCTTAATCAATCAGGTGGTCTTCATATGATACAACTTAAAGAAATTGAACCACGATATGCACTTCTCGAACCTCCATCAAAAGTAAGTCAATCTTTTCTTTTATTTAATCAATAATTAAACTGTAAAAATGTATTTGAATTCTTTCAAGGATATTTCACAAACTTTCAACCCTATTTCAGTCCCTTCTCAATCAATATCCACATCAATAAGCAGGTAATATTATTATTCTTAAACGTATTCAAAGAATATTTAAAAATAGTTCAGATCATGATTATCTATACTAAAATAAAATTCATTATTTTGCATAAATATAATTCAAAAAATTGAGCACGTGAAAAACCATGTTAATAATGAAGATAGAGATTTCGTGACTAGTCTAAGGTTAAAAATAAACTACAGTTTTTTTCAACTATAATCATTTAGATCGATCCATATCGAATAGATAATATTTTATTTCTAAGCTTATCTTTCTCATTAATATCTTGTATATTTTCATAGAATTTTATATTATTTATAACTTACAATCATTCGAAAATATGTTTCTCTAAATATATCTTTTTGATAGAATAATTTTATCCTTATTATTAAGGTGGCTGACTGCACGAAGTGCAGAAAGCCACATTATTGCTTTTAGTATGCTTAGTTGTCATGGTAAATTCTTCTTCTTCTTCTTCTTCTTTTCCTTCTCGACGCATGAGTCACGATTTAAATCAGCCCTTCGTTCTCAGCATCTATCCATCATTTTAAATCAACAAAAAGACTACTAGATTCGTGAGGGTGAGCTGAGTACACATCTGAAATCCGTTTTTCAAAATTCGATTTCATTCAGGAGATATAAGAGAAGACAAAAAACATAATTAACAGCTGCTAATTTCCTTTTATGGTTATATATGACTCAATCTTTGAATGACCATTGGCATATTAGATGCAATATGCATATATACTTTAATTATCTATTGTATGACTTAAATTCATCCATGAAGGAGTCTCAAACAGTCAAGACAAACTGAGAATGGCTTTTACAGATGAAATGTGATAGAAGATAATGAACAGCTGAAAATTTCCTTATATGGCAATAAATGATTTAGATTAATTATCACTCACTATTCAGCTGACTCAATAGATCTAAACTCAATCAAAATTCGATATGATTTCCTTTATACAAATTTAAGTTTAAAACTAACAGATGTGGTATAGAAGCATATTTAGGTGCAGTTCCGGCTCTGCAGTCAGCCACCTTTCCAACTCGAATTTGATTCGAGTGGAAGTCTAGTTACAATCCTGATCTTTACTCTCGCAAAAGTAAATTATTTTTGAAAAAGTCGTGCTAAATTAAAATTTCAGAAAACCGATATTACTTCACAAAGATTTACAACGATTAGGTGAGAAGTATTCTCAACCAGCTGAGCTAATTGCGGACGATCCATATCTAAAATGATCTGTTCGCAAAATTCCGATATATTGCATTCCAAGAAGTTATTTACTAAAGATTGTATCTCATATTACAGTTATAGCTAAGAGATACATGAAAGCATGGATTTAACTGCTTTTGAAAACTGCATTTTGTGTTTAATATGGTGAGAAAAATTATGATTAACAATAAATTTGTGATCGAAACCAATTTGTTTTAAGAAACAAAGATAATAGATTAAAACATCCTGAATAACTTTCATTTTACTTGAAATTTTTTTCGTTAATATGAAATCTTTTGTGAACATAGAATTTTATGTAGAATATGAATTTTTTTATAAATTTTATTTGTACAAAATGCAATTTTAGTTTAAAAATTATCGTCTTTTTGAATAGAACAGAAGTTTTAATTAGTTCAACATATGTAAAAAAAGAAAATAATTTAGTTCATATCTTTCCCATTTATTTAAAACTTTGTTTACCTATGTATAAGTAAAAACTAATTGTAAAATACACACCAAGATTTGTTTGAATTTTAAATTAGATTAAATTAATTTAAATTATTTATTTTAGTTTACAATTATCAAATAATACAATAAAATCATCAGGTAAAATTAACATTCGATTCGTTTAATTAAATTTAATAATCGTATCAATGCGAAAATTGTTTATGAAAACAATCAGAACATTAAAGCCGTTGCGAATATCACTATATCTGATATCAACAGTGAAAGATCCCCTTCTTATTAAAAAAGTCCAATTTTTTAAGAAAAAATCGAAGTGAAGTTTTTATCGTAGAAAAATGAACTAACCTTATCTCTTCCAAAATATAATGTATGCAGAAGAAGTTCGTGGTAATTTTCCTATTGATATATTTTTGCAATAACTTAAGTAGTATCAAAAAATAAATAATCATTGTAAAAAAAGCATATCAAAGTATACTTATTATGTAAAACCAAACGTTTAGCTCAAGACGTAAGCACGAGGATAAAGAAAGTTTGTTACATGCATTTTTGATCCCGAAAAAATAATGGATGAGATATTTTGAACGCTCATATTTTACGTTTTAGTTTTTCATCAATTATTACATCGTATTAAAAACAAAATATACCATAAGATGTAGCGTGAAAAGAGAAGACAATTGATACAAGATCGCTTTTCTTATAGTTGCACTTTTTGCTTTCAAAATGGTTTAAACTTTGAGCGACCAAATTTCAACTGTGCGAATGATATTAACATACAAAAAACCATTTATTTTCTATATATCCCCTTGGAAAAAAATAGTTTCACTATGTATTCCATATTTATCGCCATTATAAAAACACATTTATTTAAAACCAAATACATATTCTGAAAGCCCGTCAAGTTTTCTATCACTCTGTATATTTACTTATTTTTTTACATTCATTTATTGAAAAATAATTTGAACACAATGAAGACACTCTAATGTCTACATTCACAAAGACTTTATTTTCTCAATGTCATAAAATTAGTTTTTTAAATTTTCTATCACTGTGAAATTATTATTTTAGAAAAGCATTTATATATTCCGATAGATCTTAAAATTCTCTATTATCCTGTATATATACTTCTTTCCCTATGTTCATTTATTGAAAAGAAAATTTGAGTCGAATGAAAACATCCTCAATCAACAAGTACCAAAAAACTACATTATTTCACTGTTTTTTTATTTATTAACCGGAAGAAATAAATTATGTAAAAGAAAGTACACTGTTTGATAGCGCATGAAATTCTCTATCATTCTGTATATTTTAGTCTTGCTTCACGTTCATGCAGCGCAGTAGATGAATGCAAAGCGAGAAAAAAATACATAGAATGACAGAGAATTTCAAGCCCTATGAAAATCTATATTTGCTTTTTAAAAAATTTTTCCCACAGGAAAAATAATTTCAAACATAATACTACAAAAATAATAAAAAAAAGTGTAGATTTTTGGTATTTATCGATTGAGGATGTTTTCATTCGACTCAAATTTTCTTTACAATAAATGAAGATAAAGAAATAAGTAAATATACAGGATGATAGAAAATTTTAAGATCTATTAGAATATATAGATGCGTTTCTAAAATAATTATTTCACAGTGATAGAAAATTTACAAAACTAGTTTTGATGACAGTGAGAAAATAAAGTCTCTGTGAATGTGGACATTAGAGTGTCTTCATTGTGTTCAAATTATTTTTCAATAAATGAATGTAAAAAAATAAGTAAATATGCAGAGTGATAGAAAACTCCACGGGCTTTCAGAATATGTAATTGAATTTAAATAGATGTGTTTTTATAGTGACAAAAAATAAGAAATGCAGAGTGAAAGTATTTTTTTCCAGGGGGAATAGATACATTGAAAAAATCGCATTGATAGTTTTATCACGTAACAGATATAGTTCCTAGAATAGATCAACATGGAGAATGAAGACAATGAAGGTGAAACTTTATAAATTCCTATTGTAAGAGCTTTTTTTACCATTCTATGTAGATATACAGAAATTATAGAAGAAAAACATAAATTTTTCTAAAACTTGAGATGTTCTGTAGGATTAGTAGATTGCATACATAGGGCATTCCAAAAGTTTTCTCACCCGGCTCTTCTAAAAGCTTCAGTATGCATTGAAGTATTCTAAACTTTGAATTTCATATTTTAATCCTTCAAAACATTTTGTGAAAAAAATAATAAAATATACCAGAAGACACAGCGCGAAAAACTCTACAATCTACAGTATAAAGCTTACGTTGATTTATACTTTTTCTTTGGAAATAAACAAATATTCTGAGCAATCAAATCTCGACGCTACGATACGTAATTTAGAGAATTTCGCTTTTATTTTCAGAATAAAAATGACGCAGTTGAAATAAAACTATTCTTTGCAAATTGTAGAGTTTTTCGCGCTGCATCTTTCGTCATATTCCATTTTTTGAAAAGAAAATATATTCAGTGATAAAAGGATGAAATACGAAAAAAAAGAAGTCTTCGTTCGTGTAGAATTTTTGCATCCTAGAAAATTTCTCTCTCTAATAATTTTGCTTTTACTTAAGAACAATAGTTGCATATATAATGTAAACTGTTCTTTGTAAATTGTGGAGCTTTGCACGATGCATCTTATGGTGTATTTTGTTTTTTTAAATAAAATTTATCAATTGATGAATAAGAAAAAGAATTCACTCGTTGCATACTAGTAAAAACCACTTTTTTCAGTATTGAAATTAATTCGTTCAGAATTTTCTCGATTTTCAAAACAAAAAGGGTAACTTCAAAAGTAGCTGTCTTATATAAATTGTAGAGCTTTACACGCTACATCTTTTAGCATATTTTGATTTTTTAATAAAACGTATTTAGAAATCAAAAACTGAAATGCAAAGTTCTTCTATTTATGATGGGTTATATGTTAGCAAGTTGCGTGCACTTATCATAAAAGCAATGACGGACCACAGCGAAGCACAAGACTTATAAGCTTGAAACTTTGCACATAATCCTAAATATGTCTAACCATTATAACAGTA